>CANTAL010000309.1:0-229213 GCA_947650365.1 Chamaelirium japonicum
CTTCACCATGGACATCACCAGGCACAGTGTCTGTGGCTGAACGGAACTAACACGGTGTACAGATCAGTAAGCAGACACTGGTACACTAAGCCATGTTTCTGCTTAGGGTAAAACGATCCTAAACCCTAAGGAACCACATCTGATGGACTAACCAGTTGCGTGGTGCTTTGGCTCACCAATGTGTGAGGATCCGTATGCAGTGATCCAAAATCACGGTGTACTGGGTTACTCGGCTGGCGTTGCATTAGCGTGTCACTCCTGCAGGCCATCCACACCCCTGAAGGGAGGTGCATTCCTTGGTGTGACTTATACTGTACCAAACCCAGGCCTGGTGGTCACCAGTTTGACTGTTACCCGGGTTCGATTACTCGACGGGGTAATCAGTGGTATGAGGTATAGGTCAACCTGGAAGGAACCAAGTCATATGATCATTCGAGTCTGACGGTAGTTTCCACCGCTCGAAGTGAATCATGGCATCAAGTGGAGGGACAACGAGTTTACCACTACTAAGCAGAGAGCAGGGGTATGATGGAGAACATAGTAAGTCTGGGTGAATTAGAGTGCAGCCTGCGTCGCACTCTGGGTGGCTACGCAAATTAACTCGAGCTCAGAGGATCGATGGTACACTCGGGTAGTATGTCGATCGAGCTTGAGTTGGAAGCCATGAACCCCGGTCCCTGATGGTTCCACCTTATCAACATTATGTACGGTTCTTGAACCATCTCCTCGGAACACCTTAAGCACTAAGAGGAAGAAACAAGTATACGCTCCGTGTGTGCTTGGCACTAGAGCACGGTAGATGCGTAACTACATGCGAGTACTAAAGGGTATGCCCGAGACTAGTACAGATGCACAGGTAGTAATCCCTAGCCATAAGTGTACTTCGCTGCATAGGTGCGATGCACCGGGGTATGTTGCGAGTTGACTAGTTGACTTTGCTAGAGGCACCCTTCGGTGACCTCAGTTAATAGTAAGGTTACTAGTAGAAATCACTTAAGTAATGACCGCTAGGTCTTGCGCGCTAGAAATGGTCAAAATGAGGCATCAGGGCGTTTTGGTAAAAACCTCACTCTGCCGGACCTCACTCTTGGCTGACCCTAGCAGTGGGAGACCTTGCTAGGACCGGCCCTATGTTGTAGGGATGAGAATCCCTCATCTATAGGGCTGGCCATATAGATAGGGATAAGGGTTTGAAACGGTCAAAACAAGCCCTAAAAAGTGGGAAAACGGATAAATAGAAGAAGAGATAAATAGGGCGAAAATGGAGAGATAATTGTAGAAGGTTATTATCCCCTTGGATCCTTATCCAAGGGGGTAGGCCGGCCCTATATAAGGGACCTTATAGGGCCGGCCATAAGGATGCAAAAACCGAACCCCCTCTCTCTCTCATCTCTCTAGTTCTCTCCCTAGTCTCTCTCCTGTTTCCCGCTTGCAACTTCGTCTTTCTCGCGTGGAGTTTCGAAGAAGGAGAAGGGTCGTTCTTCAGAGTCACTTAGAGATCCGAGAGCGACGTTCCGTGCATCGTGTGAGATCGGGTGAACAAGAAGGCATCATCTCTAATCATATCATCGGCATCTTCGCGAACGATCTTCCGTCTCTATCGACAAAGAAGATAATTCTCCGCGGTTAAAAGATTTGTACGAAAGGTATGTGTATTCTAACATGTAGATCTAGCGAGCATTATGATTTGCATGCATGCTAGTTAATCATTACGCTAGATTACCGTTAGGGTGTTCGATTCACATGCATACACATGCACACATATGTAAATTAGTTTCAATGAAAGTTTAAATCATGTAACGTGCACCATGAACGGTTTTTCGACCGCAAAATTGTTTCCGCTGCGAGCCTCTACCATGGATTTATTTCCAACAGCCTCTTCCTCCGGCTATTTTTCTTCTGGAAGAAAGAAAGAAACCATCATTTAATATTAAAAAAACAGAAAAATGGATTGAATGCTCATATCATAGAATTGAACCATAAAGATAGCAGATTCAGCACTTCACAATAATAGTATATATAAATTTGATATATTTCAAAACAAATAAACAAGGGCCATAATAGCAACACAATATGTGATATCCTTTCTTCACCGACTCCTTGCAGATACAAAAGCCAACAAGGAAGCAAACCAACCAGCCAGGTCTGCACACAAGGCAAAGGAAATTAGCCTCCTGTGAGTTTTTCTTCTTTATATCGAGCAAAAAAATGCAGCCATAATAGCCTATCTATTTATTGAACCTCACCCCGCTAACCTAGGCTCAATTTCCAGCTCGTTGCATTCACTCTAAGAGACAGAAGAAACCCTTCAATTCTCTACAGACTCTATATCAATCATATATCTCTCATCATCTCCAGGATTGCGCTATGGAGCCGCTCCATTCTAATCATCCTTGAAACAAAACAAGGATAGACGCCGTGGAGAAGCTGATGATTTCTGCCCACAACGGTAAGAACTTCGGTGCTGAAGCAGAAAATGGTGAGAATGAAATGAGTACAAACATAAATATAATACCTACTAACCTAATGCAATCAATTTACCCAAGAGAACAGGCCCTTGGTGCTCTCCCAAATGTAGCTCCACAAAAACACAAATACACTGCACGACATCCATAATAGTCCCAGATGGATCAGAAATTAGCGTACTAAAGTAAATTCTATAAAGAAAAGGGGAATATAAGGTCATGCCACTTTGATTAGGAATTCCCAATGCGAGATGAATCAGAAACTAGTAGACTAACGTACTCATTTAAACTAGTGCACTAATGTACTGATGTAGACTAGTGAACTAATGTAAACTTACAGCTATGTTTGAGCTCAGCCTCAAAGGTCAGTTGTGTTTACACCAGTGATTTCAGAGGCGGAGGCGTAAGGCAGAGCGTATTGCCAGTCGTGGGGTGGGGTGTAAACCCCAAGATTAGGGAGTATAGTCCTTAACACACTAGTCCTCCCCTATATTTAGGTACCACACGGTATTTTTTAACTAATTTTTTTTTAATGGAAGGTCATTCCACTCTACTTTGACCATGATTAAAAAAAAATTTCAAAAAAGAAAAACTTAAAAACAACCCGATCAACGGCCGACAAATTTAAAGGTAAACTGTAGAGCGCATATACCCCTTGCTATGGTTAATCTAAAAATGCCACATGGCATATTTGTTTTCCAAATTTTTTTTCATAATAATTGTTAGGAAGGGTGAACCCACCTTGACCAACCCCTAACCTAGGTTAAAAAGTACAACGTAGCACTTGAATTGAAGGGAGGACTAGCGTGTTGGCTAGTCGGGAGGACCATACTTCCTATTCCCTTTAATTTAATATATATATATATATATATATATATATATATATATATATATATATATATATATATATATATATATATATATATATATATATATATATATATATATATATAGCAAAGTAGATTAAAAATATATATATAATTTAAAAAAAAACGATGAGCAAATTAAACATTTAAGCCTATAAATATGGTTGATAAATCACAAATATATAAAAACGATAATAAAAATGAACTTGTCAATGTCCTTCAATTTCATTTAAGATCTAATTCTAAGTTTCTAACTAAAATTCAAACTATTTATGTCCATATTCCATAGATTCTATCATTCCAGATATGATATATAGCCAATTTAAAACAACTTTAGTTCTAAAAAATATCATAATAATCGTCTAAGAGAGTAAGATGCATATAAGAGATCACACGGTAGCAATCAAATAATTTTTTCAACTATGAAACAAACTCCAGTGAGACGTAACCAAGACGATTGGGGCTTAAAAGACATGCCCCGGGGTGGGTCCCGGGGCATATTTTTTAAAACACTGGTTTACACCCAACCCACCATTTCGAGGGAGGTAAGAAAACAGATGCTGCCCTCCTAACTACGAGTCATTAACTATCTTGGTTCAAACAAAATTGGAATTAATGGAAGAGATAAAATGCCATCATAATAGCCCAGCTAGTTATTGAAACTTACTGCTAACCCAGCCTCAATTTCTAGATTAATGTATCCAAGATAAGATACAGAAACTCATCAACCGTCCTTTAATCAAAACTATGACGGACGACGAGACAAAGCTTATGATTTCTAGCCACAACTGTGAGAATTTGGGCACTGAATCAAAAATTGTGATGATGAAATGAATACAAACAAAATTATAATCCCTATTAACCTAACACAATCAATTTACCCATGAGAACAGGCCTTTGTTGCTTTCTCAAATATAGCTCCACACACATATGCACAGCGCTGCAACCAGAAGAGTATATAATCAATTTCAACCACGAGAACAGGCGCCTCTTGCCCTCCCAAATATAGCTCACAAGAAATCACAATGCAATTGCACCACACTACTACTAGAAGAGTACACAATATAATACCTGCTAACCTAATGCAATCAATTTGCAATGAGAACAGAGCCATGTTGCCCTCCCAAACTTAGCTCCACAGAAAATCACGACACAGATGCACTGCACTGCAACCAGAAGAGTACAAGATAAATTAGAAATTAGTGTACTAAGGTAATTCAATGAAGAACAGTGAAATCCGTGGGAATGCCAGTCTATTAGGAATTCCCGAGACAAGACCACTATTACTCCACCACTGATCCTTTATTCAAGAGACATGTCTCATCAATCCACACGCCTTACGCCGCTAGATAAATGACATACACGGCTGCGTGGTGATTGCCATATGATGGAAACATAGGAAGCAAGATGGAGCTAATTTACCAAATCATTCACATCACCCCGTGGTGATTGGCCAACCAAATTTACAAAAAGCCAATTCAATTCACATGGGTTAGGAAAGAGTCTAGATGAGTAGGTAAGGTTCTAAATAAGTCATGGTAGGGGCCTAATGGTTCAAGTTTTATTTTACTAGGTACAAATTCCGTGTTTTAGAATAAATCAGCAAGGAAGCAAAGTCCAAAGTTCGCGAAAAATCCAAAAGTTCCATGACGAGTGCATTCGATATATAGCACACATGATTTTATATATAAAGCATATACATGATTTTATATATAAAGCATATACACAAATTTATAGCATCCATAATAGTAGCAGATGGATCAGAAACTAGCGTACTAATGTAAATTCTATAAAGAAAAGGGGAATATAAGGTCATGCCACTTCGATTAGGAATTCCCAATGCGAGATGAATCAGAAACTAGTGGACTAATGTACTCATCTAAACTAGTGCACTAATGTACTGATGTAGACTAGTAAACTAATGTAAAATTACAGCTATGTTTGAGCTCAGCCTCAAAGGTCAGTTGTGTTTACACCAGTGATTTCAGAGGCGGGGGCGTAAGGCCAGCGTTTTGCCAGCCGTGGGGTGGGGTGTAAACCCCAAGATTAGGGAGTATAGTCCTCCCCTATATTTAGGTACCACGCGGTACTTTTTAACTAATTTTTTTTTAATGGAAGGTCAATCCACTCTACTTGGACCATGATTAAAAAAAAATTTCAAAAAAGAAAAACTTAAAAACAACCCTATCAACGGCTGACAAATTTAAAGGTAAACTGTAAAGCGCATATACCCCTTGCTATGGTTAATCTATAAATGCCACATGGCATATTTTTTTTCCAATTTTTTTTTCATAATAATTGTTAGGACGGGTGAACCCACCTTGACCAACCCCTAACCTAGGTTAAAAATTGCAACATAGCACTTGAATTGAAGGGAGGACTAGCTTGTTGGCTAGTCGGGAGGACCATACTTCATATTCCCTTTAATTTAATATATATATAGAAAAAGTAGATTAAAAATATATATATATAATTTTTAAAAAAACGATGAGCAAATTAAACATTTAAGCCTATAAATATGGTTGATAAATCACAAATATATAAAAACGTTAATAAAAATGAACTTGTTAATGTCCTTCAATTTCATTTAAGATCTAATTCTAAGTTTCTAACTAAAATTCAGACTATTTATGCCCATATTCCATAGATTCTATCATTCCATATATGATATAGAGCCAATTTAAAAGAACTTTAGTTCTAAAAAATATCATAACCATCGTCTAAGAGAGTAAGATGCATATAAGAGATCACACGGTGGCAATCAAATA
The DNA here is from genome assembly GCA_947650365.1 of Chamaelirium japonicum. Taxonomy (NCBI): domain Eukaryota; kingdom Viridiplantae; phylum Streptophyta; class Magnoliopsida; order Liliales; family Melanthiaceae; genus Chamaelirium; species Chamaelirium japonicum. Next base: position 6,100 of record CANTAL010000309.1, read on the forward strand.
ATTTTTTTCAACTATGAAACAAATTCCAGTGGGACGTAACTCAGACCATTGGGGCGTAAAAGACATGCCCAGGGGTGGGTCCCGGAGCACGTTTTTTAAAACACTGGTTTACACTCAACCCACCATTTCGAGGGAGGTAAGAAAACAGATGTTGCCCTCCAAACTACGAGTCATTAACTATCTTGGTTCAAACAAAATTGGAATTAATGGAAGAGATAAAATGCCATCATAATAGCCCAGCTAGTTGTTGAAACATACTGCTAACCCAGTCTCAATTTCTAGATTAATGTATCCAAGATAAGATACAGAAACCCTTCAACCGTCCTTTAATCAAAACTATGATGGACGACGAGACAAAGCTTATGATTTCTAGCCACAACGGTGAGAATTTGGGCACTGAATCAAAAATTGTGATGATGAAATGAATACAAACAAAAATATAATCCCAATTAACCTACACAATCAATTTACCCACGAGAACAGGCCTTTGTTGCTTTCTCAAATATAGCTCCACACACATATGCACTGCGCTGCAACCAGAAGAGTATATAATCAATTTCAACCACGAGAACAGGCACCTCTTGCCCTCCCAAATAGAGCTCACAAGAAATCACAATGCAATTGCACCACACTACTACTAGTACATAATATAATACCTGCTAATCTAATGCAATCAATTTGCAATGAGAACAGGGCCATTTTGCCCTCCCAAATTTAGCTCCATAGAAAATCACAACACAGATGCGCTGCACTGCAACCTGAAGAGTACAAGTTAAATAAGAAATTAGTGTACTAACGTAATTCAATGAAGAACAGTGAAATCCATGGGAATGCCAGTCTATTAGGAATTCCCGAGACAAGACCACTATTACTCCACCACTGATCCTTTATTCAAGAAACATGTCTCATCAATCCACACGCCTTATGCCGCTAGATAAATGACATACACGGCTGCGTGGTGATTGCCATATGATGGAAACATAGGAAGCAAGATGGAGCTAATTTACCAAATCGTTACATCACACCGTGGTGATTGGCCAGCCAAATTTACAAAAAGCCAATTCAATTCACATGGGTTAGGAAAGAGTCTAGATGAGTAGATAAGGTTCTAAATAAGTCATGGTAGGGGCCTAATGGTTCAAGTTTTATTGTACTAGGTACAAATTCCGTGTTTGAGAATAAATCGGCACATAAGCAAAGTCCAAAGTTTGCGAAAAGTCTAATAATTTCATGACGAGTGCATTCGATAAAATTTTGAAAACATAAAATACAAAATAAAATTTATAGCATACATGATTTTATATATAAAGCATATACACAAAATCAATATATATGTGATGACTAAAATAAAATAATAATCAATAAAATAGACAAAATCAAGAAGAAAATCGTAAAATCCAAGAATTAATGAGTACGCCCCAGGCCACTGAATAATTTGTCACATAATTCATATGGTCTTACACCCGTGACTTAAAGGTCGAATCAAGTAATGTTCATAATCATTAATCAACATGGCAATTTGAGGTGGTCAAATCTAATCGTCGCTTAAGGGTCAATTAGAAGACTATATAGGTTGCAACAGTTCCAACTGGAGTGATGGAATGGAGAGAGGATCAACATTTCCTCATACACAAGCGAAGGGCCAAGAACCAAATTCGCGAGTGGTTCGGACCCATAATCTTGATTTCTTTAGCTGATCGAGGCATGCAGAACCCTAATAATCTCAAGTAGCATCATTTCCACAACCCTAACAAACCTAAATCGGAAATAGTTAAATCATACAAGCAAAGGGCAATTAACCAAACTCCTTTCTGATCCACAATCTTGATTTCTTTAGCTGATCGACATGCAGAACCATATAAATCTCAAGAGAAGAGATGACATTTCCACAACCCTAACAAACCTAGATCAAAAATTAGTTATAATACAAGGCTTGAACAACTAAGTAGGAAATCCAGAAATCCGACAGTCGTCCCATATGAGAATTACAAATCATGATCAGGGACATCGAGAGGTATCGAATCTGACCCGTCGGACGAGGTGGGAGGGAAGCAGATATCCATGGCGTCGATTCTCTGCGGATCTCTCTCTTACACCCTCTCGCTGCTGGACTGGGAGAGTCGAGAGCGGGGCAGGGGCCGGCAGTCAGGGAGTTCTGGGACGAGAAGATGGGCTGCGCTGAGAGCGATGACTGATAAGGGAGTCGAGGGGCACGATCTTAAATAGGGGCAGCCGGGGCGGGGCTAAACGTTCGCACGAAGCAACCCGCCAACGATACTTTTTATTTTACTAATATACCCTCAACAAAGGGAATTTTACCAATATATCCTCAACAAAGGGAATTTTACCCGTTCCCTAGTAAGGTCACTGACTTTCATAAGAAACCCCAGAATGCCATCAGGCCTGCTATCTTCTCCCATCTCCCTCTCGAGCTCGAGCTGCAATGGCGGAACCTGGAGCGAGCAGCAGAGATAGTGGCGAGCAGTAGAGGTGGCAGCTTTGGCGAGCAGCTTCGACGACGGCGGTGAGCCGTGCAAGTAAGCAGAGTTTGGTTTGGTCGTTCGGTTTAGGATCCTAGGCCTTGGGTTCATCCGTTGGCCTATAGATCTTAGGTTTAGATTTGATTCGGTTCGTTGACGACGACGAGTAATGGAGGCGTTTTGTGGTTCAATGACATTCAAATGAAAAGTTTAATTATTGTGGTTGGTATTTTCGTCAACAGAAATTATTTGGGCTGTAGCTTAAAAGCATCTCATTAAAAGGACTTTTAACTTCCTTTAAAAAAAAAGAGGACTTTTAACCAACTCCCCTTATTTTTTGGGGGAAATGTGTGAGCGGTCCCTAACAAAGAAACCGATTAAGTTAAAGGAATTTGAAATGCTGTGGACCAAAATACCCTCCACTGTATTTTAAATTTTCTTTTGTATGCCACTGAACCAGCAAACCTCCAAACCACCAAACCGAACCACCGCTCGCCGCCACCAGAGCTGCTTGCCACCTCCGAATCTAACCTAAACCTAACCCCTAACCTAAGATCTAAACTGAACCATTAAACAGCACGCCACCACCGCTCGCACTACTGTTGTCTCGCCGGAGTTGCTCAAGTCATTGTTGTCACATGCTCGAGAGAGATGGGAGAAGAAGAGGCAGAGGGTACTTTTGGGATTTTGAAATATATTAGGGATCTAGCGTTAATTGAAAAGTTTTGATGTCGTGCTCCTACGTGATTTGTTCTGTCAGGAAGTAATCACTAATTAACTTTTTTTTTGGATAATTTACGCTTTATTACATCGAAGAAAAACTACAAAAAAGACGTATTTTGTCGACGGAATATTTTAGTACCATCGGTAATAATATGATTTTTATCAACGGTAATAATAATCCCCGTCGGTATACTAACTTTAATTTTTTAATTATTTTTCCCATTTTAATTACCGACAGCAGAATAAAGTCCGTCAGTATAATATCTTTACCGACGGACATAATATATTCCGTTGGGAAAATATATATGTTATAGACGATAATATATATACCTGTCGGTAATAAAAAATAGCATATATAATAATATTTGATATTATTTTTACCGACGGAAATTAAATAGTCGTCGGTATTGAATATATCTTTATCGACGGAATATTTGACTTCCGTCGGTAAAAATCCACTTTTAAATCAGCTCAATCCGATCCCAGCCCTATATGCTGTGATTTCCCCCCCCCCCCCCCCCCCCTCCCCTCTCCAGTTTCGATCCCTCACCCCCCGGCGCGCCTCCGGTTTCTGATCCACAATCTTGATTTCTTTAGCTGATCGACATGTAGAACCATATAAATCTCAAGAGAACAGACAACATTTCCACAACCCTAACAAACCTAGATCAAAAAATAGTTATAATACAGGGCTTGAACAACTAAGTAGGAAATCCAGAAATCCGATAGTCATCCCATATGAGAATTACAAATCATGATCAGGGACATCAAGAGGTATCGAATCTGACCCGTCGGACGAGGTGGGATGGTAGCAGATATCCATGGCGCCGATTCTCTGCGGATCTCTCTCTTACGCCCTCTCGCTGCTGGACTGGGAGAGTCGAGAGCGGGGCAGGGGCCGGCAGTCAGGGAGTTCCGGGACGAGAAGAGGAGTGGACGGAGAGCTCAGAGAAGAGGTCGAGAGCGGAGAGAGGCGACTCAGACGAGCCTTGGCGGCGGCGGGGATGAACTAGGGTTAGGGTTAGGGGGAGGACCGAGAATTAGAGAGAGACAGAGGAGATGGGATGTGCTGAGAGCGATGACTGATAAGGGAGTCGAGGGGCACGATCTTAAATAGGGGCAGGCGGGGCTAAACATTCGCACGAAGCAACCCGCCAACGGTACTTTTTATTTTACCAATATACCCTCAACAAAGGGAATTTTACCCGTTCCCTAGTAAGGTCCCTAACAAAGAAACCGATTAAGTTAAAGGAATTTAAAGTCTTGTGGACCAAAATGCCCTCCATAGCATTTCAAGAGGTTGGAACAAAATCGTACTCAGATATTGGGTAGGTACCAGAGTGATCCTGACATGGATCACTAGAAGGGTACCAAAAAGGTCATGAGATACCTTCAGGTGAGGACAAAAGATTTTATGCTTACATACAGACACTCTGAGCACTTGGAGCTAGTCGGCTATTTAGACTCTGACTTTGCTGGGTGCCTAAACACGAGGATGTCGATATTGAGCTATGTGTTCATGTTGGCAAGAGGTGCAATATCATTTAATAGCACCAAGCAGACCCTTAAAGCATTGTCGACTATGGAGGCCGAGTTCGTTGCACTCTATGAGGCAACATCACAGGTTTATTGGCTAAGGAATATTGTCACAAGGATTAGGATCGTGGATTCCATATCCAGACCTATTAAGATCCATTGTGATAATATGGCTGTTGTGTTCTTCTCAAAGAACAACAAGAGCGGAAATCGTAGCAAGCACATCGACATAAAATATCTGGTTGTGCGGGATGATCAATTAGCTGATAAGGTCATCGTTCAACATATTGGTACAAAGCTTATGGTTGCAGATCCAATGACCAAGGGATTACCAGTCATTCAATATAAGGGCCAAGTTGATAGCATGAGGCTTCGAAGCTCATTGTATGTTTGATTATGCTTGTACTTTTTTTTTGGGTAGCTAATAAAGTTTTTATTTTCGTCTCACTCTGGATATGTATACTTAAGTTTGTGATACATACAATAGGAGCTCAGAGTAAGTTTGTTTATTACTCATAAAATTTGATAACCACATAAAGTGCTTATTCAAAATGGATTGGTCATAGTGTAATGCGTGGAAAAGAGTGTCTACTTGTACGGGCTTAACCACCACGATTCATGTAACTATGAATCTTTGTCTAAATGAAGAAATACCTCTTAAAGTTATAAGCCTAGTTTCTTTTTGCAAAATACAGTGTGCACACACTAAGGTCTTTTCAAACTGAGTCATTACCCACTAGCGTGTGTGTTTTTCCAAAATAAAATTTTGTTTTGTTTTTGGGTTTCATTTGCCAAGTGGGAGAGTGTTGAATTTTGCCTCAACTTTACCCAACTAGTCTTGGACTTGGTTAGTCTAGTCGGTAATAGGTCGGTCTCAGAGGTATATGGTTAAGTCATCTCGAATCATCCCTAATCCTATAGGTATCGGGATTAGGTTTAGGTTTTGAGTGGGTGTGGGTCCCAACTCTGGTGCGACGAGAATGCGTCACACCTAGCGCACCTCATTAGTAAACGCGAACCCATAAGAGATCCTTAATAGGAAACAAGGAAACGTGTTTGGGTTTGGGTCTATAGGGTTTTAGGGGGGGATGCCAAGCTCGTATGCCCGGTCCTTGTGCGCAGAAACCGAGAGGAGATAGAGAGATCGTGAACTGTGCGATCTCCACTCTCCCCTCCCTTCCGTCCGTCCACAGGAATCAGAGGAGAAGGGCTGCGGCCAAGTGCAGCCCCTCCCCCCCTTCTCTCCTTCATTCTCCTTTCTCCTAAAGCTGAAAGAAAAAGAGAGAGGACTGTTGCGATCGCAAACCTCTCCCTCCCTCTAGTGCTCCCTATTTTGCAAGAAGGAGAGAGAATTCTCGGCTGCCTTTCTCCTTCCCCTTAAAGTTTTGTTTTTCGTTAGATTGAATTAGAGAGAGAGAGAGAGAGAGAGAGAGAGAGAGAGAGAGAGAGGGTCATCAGGCTTTGCAATCCCTCTCTTGTCTCGTCAATCTTTGCGGGGTCTTCACGGGTTTTCGGTCACCAAGAAGAACCGGAGTTGAAAGCTTCCACCCAAGATCATCGGATCCTGTCACTCGCCATCTCTTTCTCCATCACGATTAGGATCTCGCGAGAGGAGGACGCATCTGCATCAATTCTATTGCGAATCGCTATCACCCGAAAAATTATGGCCGGAGGTATGTTTGATCCACCGCTTTCGCTTACAGTCTCTCTGTTCATCATTTTCAAAGCTAATGGTTCTGGATAATAGAGACAATTGCATGCTTCTGTGTAGAATACTTTCTTACATGATTGGGCTACTAGTCTTGTTGGTGCTGGTTTTGTGATACAGGACTCTCATTGCTTAGTCGTGCTTGTTCCAAGGCTTTCATATGAGGTTTTATCCAAGACACAAAAGCAAGGGCACTTTGGTTTGGGCAGCATGTGGCAATTTCCTTACGTCCTCGAGGTGATTCAATGGTGATAATTACTTTTCTTTGAGGTGATTATAATGCTAATTGTTGGGATCCGAGTTCCCGATACCCACTATGTTGGGTGGATACCAAGCCCAGACCCAATCTTTGAGCACACACACCGTGGCTTTTAGTCGAGTGTAACCTGAAGTGTCGTGCTACAAATCGAAGAACAGGAGCCCATGGAGATCACACCCAACAACTGATACAGAGAATACGAAGCAACACACGATAGTGCAAACTATATAATATCACCGGCAATCAAGGATTTGGGTTATCATCAATCAATCAAGAGATTACACAAGTGGTGGGTCACCAATTGCTGGACCCCCGTAAAACCATATTTGATCCCTCTCACATAACAGACAATGAAGTAGAGATTATCTCCGCCCAAGAGATACAGAGTATACTGAAAGGTCTTATCAGAGATCCGGAGATGAAACCCTAGATCTGGGTTCCCCTCCCTCTTCATCTTCTTCCTTCTTCCTTCTTCCTTCTTCCTTCTTCCTTCTTCCTTCGCATCTCTCTCTCTCTCTCTCTCTCTCTCTCTCTCTCTCTCTCTCTCTCTCTCTCTCTCTCTCTCTCTCTTTGTGGCAAACCTAGACCGGTTTCCCTAGGAATAACAACGGTTTCAATTTTGGGTAAAATCAAAGCCGCACAGCAACATCAAATCGCCACACTGAAACCGAACGACACCGTGACGGTATACCATTATGTAGAACCGAAACCGCACCATGCGGTGCAACATGGTTTATCTTTATAATGGCCTAAATGGTGTGGTTTTATGCAATTTTGGTCAAAACCGAAACCGCACTGCTACACCGAAACCGCACCGCAACGGTTTTATATTTTGGAAAATTAAAACCACACCATGCGGTGCGATTTACCGTGGTTTTCAGTTTTAAACTGCACCGCTGCCATCCCTAGGTTTCCCTTGTCTCTCCGTACTTCAATCACTCTCTCCACCCTCTACTTAGAAGACACAATTTTACCGTGCCACCGCCTTGAGCCTTCAAGAGCTCGGGGGAGCGGCGCACCGATGCATTGCTAGACCGGGCCATATGGACTAAAGCATAAAGCTTCAGTGATATGATAAGTGCTAACCGCCAATGCATGGTCAATCGGGACTCCAACAAAAATGTGAAGCTCTTATGAAAAGCTTCTCCACAAGGAGGAGATTTATTGGAAACAAAGGTCTAAGGTTACTTAGGAACACATCTCTCTTCCACATTTCCACCCTCCAACAACGGAGGAAAAATTCTATCCTGAACTTTTTTTATAACAGACCGCAATACACTGTATTACAGAATATATTTCAACAAAATATTTCCTTTTAAATTCAAAATTTCCAACAACAATTGACCGTAATCCAAAAAAAAAAAAATTGTTTGACCAACAGAAATTGACATCAAAATCGTCATTTAAAACATTGAATAATCTACAACAATCTCGAGTCCGGGAACGGAAACAACGCCGCAAGCATGTCCTCGGTCTCGAACGTATCGGCAGGACAAATAGCAAGCATGTCCTGGGTCCCAAACATATCAGCAGGACAACTAGCGGGCATCCCCATGCTTGGCACAGTGCTGGAGGCTGATGGTTGGGGGCTTCTTCTGCTTCTCGCATCTCCAGCTCCAATCTTCTGAACCTTGGCCTCGGGCCCCATGTCACTCGAATCATCGGCCTCGGGTTCTGGAAAGCAGGCTTCAGGTTCCTCGACAGCTGAGGCAACCAAAAGATGCGACACTGTGGTGGACACACATGTCTCGTCTGCTGGATCAGCAAAGAACGCCGCAAGCATGTCCTCGATCTCGAACGTATCGGCAGGACAAATAGCAAGCATGTTCTGGGTCTCAAACATATCAGCAGGACAACTAGCGGGCATCCCCATGCTTGGCACAGTGCTGGAGGCTGATGGTTGGGGGCTTCTTCTGCTTCTCGCATCTCCAGCTCCAACCTTCTGAACCTTGGCCTCGGGCCCCATGTCTCTCGAATCATCGGCCTCGGGTTCTGGAAAGCAGGCTTCAGGTTCCTCGACAGCTGAGGCAACCGAAAGATGCGACACTGTGGTGGACACACATGTCTCGTCTGCTGGATCAGCAAAGAACGCCGCAAGCATGTCCTCGATCTCGAACGTATCGGCAGGACAAATAGCAAGCATGTCCTGGGTCTCAAACATATCAGCAGGACAACTAGCGGGCATCCCCATGCTTGGCACAGTGCTGGAGTCTGATGGTTGGGGGCTTCTTCTGCTTCTCACATCTCCAGCTCCAACCTTCTGAACCTTGGCCTCGGGCCCCATGTCTCTCGAATCATCGGCCTCGGGTTCTGGAAAGCAGGCTTCAGGTTCCTCGACAGCTGAGGCAACCGAAAGATGCGACACTGTGGTGGACACACATGATTCTGAAGCGGCCGAGGAATCCACTGGCTGAATGCCGCCTTCAGGGAGGTTAAGTCGGGCAGAAAGGCCGTACATCGCCCTGGCAGCTTCATCATAGGCAAGGGCAGCTTCCAATGCAGTGGGAAAGGTGCCTAGCCACAGACGGCCGCCACGGTTGGGTGCCCGGACCTCGGCGACCCACTTTCCCCAAGTACGCTGCCTTACACCACGATAACCGCAGTGGCCGTTCTCCGGGCCTCCCTTCCCTTTCATGCAGCCCTTTCGCGAACCCTTGCCTTGTGGTTTCCGGATAGGTTTCTCGCCATCCTCAGAAGATTCCAATCGGCAGTTCACCTCCTTCCACTTGGCGAGAGCCTCTGCAATAGAATCAGGCCTCTGCCTCTTCCTCCGGCTATTTTTCTTCCTGAAGAAAGAAAGAAACCATCATTTAATATTCAAAAAACAGAAAAATGGATTGAATGCTCGAATCATAGAATTGAACCATAAAGATAGCAGATTCAGCACTTCACAACAATAGTATATATAAATTTGATATATTTCAAAACTAATAAACAAGGGCCATAATAGCAACACAATATGTGGTATCCTTTCTTCACCGACTCCTTGCAGATACAAAAGCCAACAACGAAGCAAACCAACCAGCCAGGTCTGCACACAAGCCAACGGAAATTAGCCTCCTGTGAGTTTTTCTTCTTTATATCGAGCAAAAAAATGCAGCCATAATAGCCTATCTATTTATTGAACCTCACCCCACTAACCTAGTCTCAATTTCCAGCTCATTGCATTCAATCTACGAGACCCTTCAATTCTCTACAGACTCTATATCAATCATATATCTCTCATCATCTCCAGGATTGCGCTATGCAGCCGCTCCATTCTAACTATCCTTGAAACAAAACAAGGATAGACGCCGAGGAGAAGCTGATGATTTCTGCCCACAACGGTAAGAACTTCGGTGCTGAAGCAAAAAATGGTGAGAATGAAATGTGTACAAACATAAATATAATACCTACTAACCTAATGCAATCAATTTACCCATGAGAACAGGCCCTTGGTGCTCTACCAAATCTAGCTCCACAAGAACACAAAAACACTGCACTGCATCCATAATAGTACCAGATGGATCAGAAACTAGCGTACTAATGTGAATTATATAAAGAATAGGGGAATATAAGGTCATGCCACTTCGATTAGGAATTCCCAATGCGAGATGAATCAGAAACTAGTGGACTAATGTACTCATCTAAACTAGTGCACTAATGTACTGATGTAGATTAGTGAACTAATATAAAATTACAGCTATGCTTGAGCTCAGCGGCAAAGGTCATTGTGTTTACACCAGTGATTTCAGAGGCGGGGGCGTAAGGCAGAGCGTTTTGCCAGCCGTGGGGCGGGGTGTAAACCCCAAGATTAGGGAGTATAGTCCTCCCGACTAGCCAACACGCTAGTCCTCTCCTATATTTAGGTACCACGCGGTATTTTTTAACTAATTTTTTTTAATGGAAGGTCAATCCACTCTACTTGGACCATGATTAAAAAAAAAATTCAAAAAAGAAAAACTTAAAAACAACCCGATCAACAACCGACAAATTTAACGGTAAACTGTCGAGCACATATACCCCTTGCTATGGTTAATCTAAAAATGCCACTTGGCATTTTTTTTTTCCAATTTTTTTTTCATAATAATTGTTAGGAAGGGTGAAACCACCTTGACCAACCCCTAACCTAGGTTAAAAATTGTAACGTAGCACTTGAATTGAAGGGAGGACTAGCGTGCTGGTTAGTCAGGAGGACCATACTCCCTATTCCCTTTGATTTTATATATATATATATATATATATATATATATATATATATATATATATAGCAAAAAAAGATTAAAAATATATATATAATTTAAAAAAAAACGATGAGCAAATTAAACATTTAAGCCTATAAATATGGTTGATAAATCACAAATAAATAAAAACGATAATAAAAATGAACTTGTCAATGTCCTTCAATTTCATTTAAGACCTAATTCTAAGTTTCTAAACAAAATTCAAACTATTTATGTCCATATTCCATAGATTCTATCATGCCATACATGATATAGAACCAATTTAAAACAACTTTAGTTCTAAAAAATATCATAATCATCGTCTAAGAGAGTAAAAAGCATATAAGAGATCACAAGGTGTTAATCAAATAATTTTTTTCAACAATGAAACAAACTCTAGTGGGACGTAACCCAGATCATTGTGGCGTAAAAGACATGCCCCGGGGTGGGTCCCTGGGCACGTTTTTTAAAACACTGGTTTACACCCAACCCACCATTTCAAGGGAGGTCAGAAAACAGATGCTGCCCTCCAAACTACGAGTCATTAACTATCTTGGTTCAAACAAAATTGGAATTAATGGAAGAGATAAAATGTCATCATAATACCCCAGCTACTTATTGAAACTTACTGCTAACCCAGCCTCAATTTCCAGATCAATGTATCCAAGATAAGATACAGAAACCCTTCAACCGTCCTTTAATCAAAACTATGATGGACGACGAGACAAAGCTTATGATTTCTAGCCACAACGGTGAGAATTTCGGCACTGAATCAAAAATTGTGATGATGAAATGAATACAAACAAAAATATAATCCCTATTAACCTAACACAATCAATTTACCCACGAGAACAGACCTTTGTTGCTTTCTCAAATATAGCTCCACACACATATGCACTGCGCTGCAACCAGAAGAGTATATAATCAATTTTATCCACGAGAACAGGCGCCTCTTGCCCTCCCAAATATAGCTCACAAGAAATCACAATGCAAATGCACCACACTGCTACTAGAAGAGTACATAATATAATACCTGCTAACCTAATGCAATCAATTTGCAATGAGAACAGGCCCATGTTGCCTTCCCAAATTTAGCTCCACAGAAAATCACAACACAGATGCACTGCACTGCAGCCAGAAGAGTACAAGATAAATTAGAAATTAGTGTACTAAGGTAATTCAATGAAGAACAGTGAAATCCGTGGGAATGCCATTCTATTAGGAAATCCCGAGACAAGACCACTATTACTCCACCACTGATCCTTTATTCAAGAAACATGTCTCATCAATCCACACGCCTTATGCCGCTAGATAAATGACATACACGGCTGCGTGGTGATTGCCATATGATGGAAACATAGGAAGCAAGATGGAGCTAATTTACCAAATCGTTCACATCACCCCGTGGTGATTGGCCAACCAAATTTACAAAAAGCCAATTCAATTCGCATGGGTTAGGAAAGAGTCTAGATGAGTAGATAAGGTTCTAAATAAGTCATGGTAGGGGCCTAATTGTTCAAGTTTTATTGTACTAGGTACAAATTCCGTGTTTGAGAAAAAATTGGCACGGAAGCAAAGTCCAAAGTTTGCGAAAATCCAAAAATTTCATGACGAGTGCATTCGATAAAATTTTGAAAACATAAAATACAAAATAAAATTTATAGCATACATGATTTTATATATAAAGCATATACACAAAATCAATATATATGTGATGACTAAAATAAAATAATCATCAATAAAATAGACAAAATCAAGAAGAAAATCGTAAAATCCAAGAATTAATGAGTACGCCCCAGGCCACTGAATAATTTGTGACATAATTCAAATGGTCTTATACCCGTGACTCAAGGGTCGAATCAAGTAATGTTCATAATCATTAATCAACATGGCAATTTGAGGTGGTCAATTCTAATCGTCGCTTAAGGGTCAATTAGAAGACTATATAGGTTGCAACAGTTCCAACTGGTGTGATGGAATGGAGAGAGGATAGACATTTCCTCATACACAAGCGAAGGGCAATGAACCAAATTCGCGAGTGGTTCGGATCCATAATCTTGATTTCTTTAGCTGATCGGGGCATGCAGAACCCTAATAATCTCAAGTAACATCATTTCCACAACCCTAACCAACCAAAATCAGGAATAGTTAAATCATACAAGCAAAGGGCGATGAACCAAATTCACGGGATTCTGATCCACAATCTTGATTTCTTTAGCTGATCGACATGCAGAACCATATAAATCTCAAGAGAAGAGACAACATTTCCACAACCCTAACAAACCTAGATCAAAAAATAGTTATAATACAGGGCTTGAACAACTAAGTAGGAAATCCAGAAATTTGACAGTCATCCCATATGAGAATTACAAATCATGATCAGGGACATCGAGAGGTATCGAATCTGACCCGTCGGACGAGGTGGGAGGGAAGAAGATATCCATGGCGCCGATTCTCTGCGGATCTCTCTCTTACGCCCTCTCGCTGCTGGACTGGTAGAGTCGAGAGCGGGGCAGGGGCCGGCAGTCAGGGAGTTCCGGGACGAGAAGAGGAGTGGACGGAGAGCTCAGAGAAGAGGTCGAGAGCGGAGAGAGGCGACTCAGACGAGCCTTGGCGGCGGCGGGGATGAACTAGGGTTAGGGTTAGGGGGAGGACCGAGAATCAGAAAGAGACAGAGGAGATGGGCTGCGCTGAGAGCGATGACTGATACGGGAGTCGAGGGGCACGATCTTAAATAGGGGCAGCCGGGGCGGGGCTAAACGTTCGCACGAAGCAACCCGCCAACGGTACATTTTATTTTACCAATATACCCTCAACAAAGGGAGTTTTACCCGTTCCCTAATAAGGTCCCTAACAAAGAAACCGGTTAAGTTAAAAGGAATTTAAAATGTTGTGGATCAAAATGCCCTCCACAGCATTTCAATTTTTCTTTTGTATGCCACGGAACCAGCAAACCTACAAACCACCGAACCGAAACACCGCTCGCCGCCGCCGAATCGAACCTAAACCTAACCCTAAACCTAAGATCTATGGGCCAGGACCCTATATCTGAGATCTAAACCGTACCATCGAACTGCTCGTCGCCGCCGCTCGAACTACTGCTGTCTTGCCAGAGTTGCTCGCTGCTCCTCCCTCCTAGGGATGGTAACAAAGCTGCTCATACTCTGGCTCGTTTTTTCTGAATAATTGTAACTTCAATCAGTGGACGACAAACTCTGTATCGAGTGTGGTCAGAGAAGTCCTAAATTTTGATGCTATCTATCTATATTATCCTTATAAATCTGAGGCCTTTGGTGCCACATGGTAGCCCCTCCATTCATGTCTCTCTCTCTTTCTCTCTCTCTTTATTTATCTCTATTTACATGATGCGGAGTGGAAATCAGTACCGGATTTACAATCCGATCGAGTAACATCGCAACCGCCCATGCATTGCACTGGATTAGTACTAGTTCAGTAATGAATGACTGAGGCACTTGGACCTTAGAAGGCAACACCACCCAAGAAAAAACTTACCAAAAAATACATCGTCCATCTATATAACATGGCACATCGGTTTTGTGCTGACTAGACAAAATGGACGCTAACTGGACAAAAATGAACCGAATATATCTAACCATTCGTTCTTCTCCTCGAACGGCGTGTTAGCTTTGGCGTGTTAGCTTTTGCTTTGGCATTGACTCGATCTTCTCCTCGAACGGCGATGGTTATGCTTTCACTTCTTCTTTATTCTTTCGGCTTTCTCAACGGTTGTGGCATCGGCTTGATTTCTCCACTTCTTCGGGCTTCTTTGGCGTGATCGGAGTTGAAGATTTTGTTTTGAAGATGATGAGTATAGCGCCGCTTCGGGTGTCCTTCTCTAACCTTTCTACTTCGTGACTGGAGCAGATATTGTTGAAGACGACGGGGTGATGCTGCTTCGATCTTCTTCTCCGATCTTTTGGGCTTGATCGGAGTCGAAGGTTTGATGAAGACGACGAGGTGGTGCCGCTTCGATCTTCTTCTCCGGGCTTTTGGGCTTGATCGGGGTTGAAGGCTTAATGAAGACGACGGGATGATGCCGCTTCGATCTTCTTCTCTGGCCTTTGCTTCTGGCATCTTTGGAGTTGAAGGTCTGTTGAAGACAATGGGGTGATGCCGGTTCGATCTTCTTCTCCGGCCTTTGCTTCTGGCGTCTTCGGAGTTGAAGGTCTGTTGAAGACAACAGGGTGATGCCGTTTCGATCTTCTTCTCCGACCTTTGCTTATGGCGTCTTTAGAGTTGAAGGTTTCTTCTTCTCCGAGCTTTCTTGTTCGTGCAAGGAGTCGAAGGGTTGATCTTCTTGTACAAGGGTGTTCACATTGATGAGGACTTTTAATGGACTAAGCCGGTCCCAAGGGGATAGGCTTGCCTGAGCCTCGTGAAGCCTTGGGTCGTTGAAGGTGTATTTGCTTTTGCTTTGCAGAGCTTCTTCGTCTTTGGCTTTTTCTTTGCCCCCGACAGTTGTGGCGTCGCCTTTTTTTAGAGCGCATTTGGCGTAATCAGAGTTGAAGGCTTTATTGAAGACGACGGGTGTAGCGCCGCTTTGGGTATCCTTCTCCAGCCTTTCTTCTTCATGAATGGAGCGGATGTTATTGAAGGCAACGGGATGATGTCAGTTCGATCTTCTTCTCCAGGCTTTTGGGCTTGATCGGAGTTGAATGCTTGATGAAGACGACAGGGTGATGCCACTTCGATCTTCTTCTCCGGGCTTTAGGGCTTGATCGGAGTTGAAGGCATGATGAAGACGATGGGGTGATGTCGCTTCGATATTCTTCTCTGGTCTTTGCTTCTGGTTTCTTCGGAGTTCAAGGCTTGATGAAGACAACGGGGTGATGCCACTTCGATCTTCTTCTCCGGCCTTTGCTTCTGGCGTCTTCGGAGCTGAAGGGTTCTTTTTCTCTGAGCTTTCTCCTTCGTGCACGGAGTCGAAGGGTTGATCTTCTTGTGCAAGGGTTTTCACGTTGATGAGGACTTTCAATGGGCTAAGCTGATCCTCAAAGGGGTAGGCTTGCCCGAGCCTCATGAAGCCTTTGGTCGTTAAAGGCGAGTCTCTCCCTTTGTAGAGCTTCCTTGCCTCTTGCCATCCGACCTTTTGAGCCTTCCCCCTCCCCCTCTATTTATAGGTGAAGGGGGATGGAGAGAGATATGGGAAGATTTATTTGAATCCCTTTAGTATCTCTCCCATAACTACCCAAGATTCATTCCTTCATTGATGGGGGGAATAAACCTTTATTTATTTTACTTCTCTTGCAAAGTAGTTATGGCCCAATCCTTTTGAATTTTATTTGAATCTTGCACAGTAAATTGATGACGACCTAGCTTCATTTCTTGTCTGTCGGATCGAGGGATCGACATAGATCCATGCTTGTGTAGACGTCTACGCAACCTCCCCTTGCGCATGGCGGTTTTCTTTTCTTTTTCTTCTTTTTCTTTCCTTCTTTTTCTTTCTTTTCTTTCCTTTTTTTTCTTTTTTTTCTTTCCTTTTCTTTTCTTTCTTTTCTTTCTTTCTTTTATTTCTTCCTTAGCCGGCCACTCCCTACCTGCGGGTAGGGGGCAGCGTTTTCCAAAAGGGGGGCCGGGTGGGCCCCACTTTGCGGATGGTCCCACCCGACCTTTCCTTTGGCTCGGGTCATGTTTGCTGGGTCTGGGTTCATGTCGGGTTTGTCCCCGGGTCGGTGCATACGGGCCGGGCTTGGGTGTGACAAAATTTTTGTGTCTACAAATGCCCCCTCAAGGACGAGTGCGCTGGCGGGAAACACGTAGCGCTTGTGTACGCAGGAAACACATAGCACTTGTCCTTGATTCCTTTTTGGGACGAGGTCGAGGTTTATTTATAACCCCTACCCTTCGGCTCCTTTCATCCGGCGTCAGTTATTGCAGAGGATTGAAGCTTGGAGACTATCGGTGGAAGGGGTTGCTGCTTAGGGTTGCACGCGTCTTGCTCTGTCTTTCTAGTTGTTACCTCTTTTGTCGGCGGTGGCGGCTCTTGCGGAAGGTTGGCGCTTGGAGATCATCAGTGAAGGGGCTGCCTAGGGTTGCACAGGACTTGCTCCGTCTTCCTAGTTGTCGCCTCTTTCGTCGTTAACGGTAGCTTTCACACGAAGCTCGAAGGCGGCTCGAGGGAGACGGTAGCGTGATCAGGTGAATCATCGCGGCCAAGGTCGGTGATGACGGCGTGGTGCGAGGAAGATCCGTCGCGACGATGGCATGACGAGGAGGCGGAGATGGAGTTGTTGAAGGCGAGGTAGGGCTCCTCTGTCTTCATGTTCTTCCTCTTTCTTCTTCTTCTTTCTTTCTTTCTTTCTTTCTTTTCTTCTTTCTTCTTTCTCCATTTCTTTCTTTCTTTCTCTTTTCCTCTTTCTTTCCTTCTCTGTTTTCCCTCTTTCCTTCTTTGTTTTCTCTTTTTTTTTTATTTCTTTCTTCTCTAGTTTGCAACACACAACAGCAGCAGCGATAGCAGTGCGTGGACGAGGGCCGGCTCTGGTGGGTGCACGCAGGCGCAGGGCGGCTGGCGCAGGCGACGGGCGTGCGGAGCAACGTCGGTGCCGTGCAAGTGGACCGGGGTCGGAGGTAGCTGCAGGCTCCAGGCGGGCGGCGAACGACTGCAGGAGCAGGCGCGGGTGGAGGCTGAGGTGCGGTGCAGTTGGGCTAGGGCTGGAGGCGGTGGTGGCTGCGGGCTCCAAGCCGCCGCGAGCTGGAGGCGGTGGCGGCTGCGGGCTCCAAGCCGCCGCAAGCTGGAGGCTGGCGACGCGGTGGGGGGGCACGGTCGGTGCACAGGCGGTCGGCGTCGGGGTACAGGCGGGCGGTGGACGGGCCTTGATCGATCGGTGCAGAAGCGGCGAGCGGTGGATGACTACGGGAGTAGGCACGGGTGGCGGCTGAGGTGCGGCACAGGTGGGCCGGGGCTGGAGGCGGTGGTGGTGGCGGTGGCGGTGGCGGCTGCGGGCTCCAAGCCGCCGTGGTCTAAAGGCTGGCGGGGCGCGGTCGGTGCGCAGGTGGCCAGTGTCGGGGTGCAGGTGGGCAATGGACGGGCCTGGTTCGAGCAACGCTGGAGCGGTGAGCGGTGGCCGGGCCTGGCACGAGCGGCACAGGAGCTGTAGGCTTTTAAAGCAGAGCGGGCCCCTCCTAGGGGGCTGCAGCTTTCTCTCCGGTTTTTTTTTTTGCACCAAGGGTTGTGGCCCCCATCCTTTTGGGGCTGCATACGGACTGTGGCCTCCACTTAGGCGCGGGATCCATCTGTCAGCCCCCTATGGGGCTGCGTGCTTTCAAGGGTTGTGGCCTCCCCTCTACAGTCCTTTTTTTTTTTGAGTCCTGACACTTTGATTTTCTTCTGAACTTGACTCGTTTCTTGGCTTGAGTTGGTTCTGGATCTGGCTTGATTCCTTCATCTTCTTTCAAGTCTCACCCTTTCGACAGTCTTCCGGAAGCTGGCTGGATCGAAGAGGAGCTTTATCGTTGGAACAAATGTCTCTGCCTCCCTTTCATGTGTGTCTTCTGACTGGCGAGGTTGCGTTCGGGCATGCCGAGCGAGGCGGGCTGGATGTTCCTTTGGACGACCATGGATTGTTGGAAACCTATAAAGAACTATTTCTGGTGGCGATGCTGGCTTGAAGAACATCAAGATGGATAGTCTGGAGTTCGACAAGGAGGAAGACGAGGCTGTGAGCGTTAACGAGGAGCATACTACTTTAGTTGTCTTCTGCTTGTTGATCTTGACCTTAGTGACAACCCCAACACCCCCCATTTTTTTTTTGAGGTCGCGAAGGATGCGGTTGTCGCTAATGCATCTTCCATTCTTTGGGTTGCTGCTTTTGACCTCAGTGGCAGTTCCAGTTCTTCGGGTCTTTGACTTTGAGGGACCGGTGACCTTCGGATGGGCCCGAGCTTTTGCACGAGCCTGACGGATTTCAAGGCGGATGACTCCTTGTTTGCGGGGTGCATGCACACCTTCCTGGAGGTTGCTCGTGCGTCGTTGCAGAAGTTGAGGTCTCATTTGGAGAAAGCTCAAGCGATCGAGAAGATTTCTAGAGTAGAGTTTGCGAAACAACGAGAAGAGCTAACGAAGCACTGGGAGCTAGTGGGGCGATCGAGAAGACTTCCTGATTAGAGCTTGCAAAGCCGTGTGCATAGCTGGTGTCATGTCGGAAGGTTACGGCCTTTTGACCCATGGAGTTGCAGCATATGTAGACCGCGGGAGGCGAGCTGCTTCAGCGCCTCAAGGACTTCGACTTTCTTGACATCTTTAGTTTGCTGACTGGACTTGTGAATCTGTACTTGTTCTCCTCTGGACTGGCCTTCTGGGATGACATTGGTGTATTTCTTTTTGTCTGGACTGAACCTTTGTAGGTTGCCTACGTACCCTACTGAGAGGGACCAAGTCACACGTAGTTTGTTTTTTTTTTTGTGAAGTGCAGCCTAGCCTTAGGCATAGTACCTTTTGAGGTACTTGTCGTTGATAGGGCCGAGTGTGAGCCCTTCTAGTGTTATGAGGAGGTATGCGTCGCTGGAGTAGACTTCTTTGACGGCGTGCGATCAATCCCACTTGGTGTCAAACTTCTTTTCTCCTTAGTGTGAGAAAATGATGGGGTACTTGACTGCAAGCACTAGCTCTCCGGTTTGGAAGGATCGAGGACGAATCTTCTTGTTGAAGGCTTCTGCCAGACCATTGGTTGGGGCATTCTACATTGTTGAGCACCTTTGCTTGATGT
This sequence comes from Chamaelirium japonicum, assembly GCA_947650365.1. Classification (NCBI taxonomy): domain Eukaryota; kingdom Viridiplantae; phylum Streptophyta; class Magnoliopsida; order Liliales; family Melanthiaceae; genus Chamaelirium; species Chamaelirium japonicum. The sequence continues at coordinate 25,734 of CANTAL010000309.1, forward strand.
CGAACTTGGCAAAGAACTGGCTTACAGCAGCATTCTTGAATTGCTTCTCGTTGTCCGTGACGATGTATCGAGGGATGCCGTATCGAAAGATGATGTCGTTCTAGATGAAGCTGATGACGAAGTGCCTTGTGATTTCTTGCAATGGTATTGTTTCAGCCCATTTGGAGAAGTAATCTGTTGCCGCCAAAATGTAGAAATGTTGTTTGGATGACTTGGGCAAAGAACCGACGATGTCGAGTCCCCATCCGTCGAAGGGCCATGACGCGATCGTCGGATGCAAAGGCTCTGGTGGTTGAAGGATGTAATCGCCATATAGGTGGCAAGCATGACATTTCTTTGCAAACTCCAAGCAATCCTTAACCATAGTGGGCCAGTAATAACCCATCCTCCGGACACGAAAGTGGAGCTTTGGATCGGACTAATGCGAGCCACAGATTCCAACGTGGACATCTTCCAGTGCTGTTTCCGCCTCTTCTTTTGCAAGACACCTCAGGAGAGTACCATCATAGCTTTGACGGTACATCTCGCTATTGCAGTAGAAGAACTTCAGAGACCGTCGGCGAATATCGATTTTGCATTTTGGATTGTCTAGGATCTTCCCATGGACGAGATAATCCACGAAGGGTTATGTCTAATCTTGCTTTTCAATCATGAGGATGTACACCATATTGACTTGAACTGGAACCCCAGCACGGCCATCTTTATTGGTGATCACTATTCTTTGACAGATGGGGACGATGAGCTAATGTCCTTCTAAAAACAGGAGTGTAGCTGCCAAATTTGTAAGCGCATCGGCCTGTTGTTTGAGATTCCTGAAGACATGCTGAATGGAAGTGGCCTCGAGTGCGTCAAGGAGTTCCAGAGCTCATGTGTGTAGTGACACGAGGTCTTCGTTGTTGACTTCGTATGCCCCAAAGACTTGCTGGATGACGAGCTGGGAGTCGCCAAAGATCTTGAGTCCTTCAAGCTTCATGTCGTTGGCCAGTTCGAGGCCGATAAGTAGCACTTGATATTCTGCCATGTTGTTAGAGCATGATTCTGACAGTAGAAACGAGAAGGGGAGTATCTCATCGTTTGGAGTGACAAAGATGACCCCTACTCCTGCCACGTCTTGCCTTGCTGCGCCGTCAAAGAACATCTTTCAAGAGAGAGCGATGTCGAAGGAGAACACTTTTTATCTGGGAGATCTTCTAACAGTTCAACTGGGAGAGGATATTCTACCAGGAAGTCCGTGAGAGCTTGCCCCTTGACTGCCTTCTGTGGCACGAAGGTGATGTCGAACTCGAGGAGTAATAGTGCCCATTTGGCTAAACGTCTGGAGAGCACCGGTCTTGACATAATGTACTTGAGAGGGTTGGCTTTCGAGATAAGCTTGATAGCGTGAGCCAGCATGTAGTGTCGTAGCTTCTTTATAGCGAAGATAAGCGCCAGACAGACTTTCTCGATCGGGGAGTAGTTTAGCTCCGCACCGACAAGGGTGTGACTCAAGTTGTAGCATGTTGTCTCCTTGACTAGTCCGTTATCTTGAGCAAGAAGTGCCCCCAAAGATTGCTCTTAGGCACTAATGTAAAGGATCATCAGCTTTCCTTCAACTAGTGCTGATAGAACTGACGGTTTTAGCAAATAGTCCTTGACGCTTTGGAGAGCTTCTTAGCAAGCTTCGTCCCATTTGAATGACGCTCCTTTCTTCATGAAGCGATTGAAGGGGCGGCATTTTTCAGCTAGGTTGGCGATGAATCTTCTGATATACGCCAGATGCCCTTGGAGACCTCTGAGATCTCGCACCATCTTTGGTGTAGGCATGTTGATGATAGCATCAATTTTGGATTGATCTATCTCAATGCCTTGATATTGTACTACGAAGCCAAGGAATATACCCGAGGAGACTCCAAATGCGCACTTGAGTGGATTCATGTGGAGTTGGTACCTTCAAAGCCATTTGAAGATTAGCTCGAGGTCCTGAAGATGTGTTGACTTCTTCTTGGACTTTACAACAAGGTCGTCGACGTAGCACTCCATGTTTTGATGAAGAATGTCGTCGAAGATTCTCTACATAGCTCGTTGGTAGGTGGCTCCTGTGTTTTTCAAGCCGAAGGGCATGACTTTGTAGCAGTAGATCCCCTTTGGTGTGCGAAACGTCGTGAGCTCTTCGTCTTTGGGCGCCATCCGGATCGTCAACAAATCGGGGTTCGTTCGTGGTTCATCAACTGTAGCCAAGAAGCTAGGAATTGGTCTTCCTTTGAAGCCGATGGCGGTTCTGTTTTGGTTGTTTTTTTGGTGTTTATTTTTTTCTTTTTTTTAGGGAGCTGGCAATCCATCTCTTTCGTCAGGTGTAGCGGTGGTGTTTGTGTACGTTGTTGTGATTGGGGGTCTTGTGCATCCTTGTCTTTCGCCGGTGTGGCGAAGGTTGTTTTGGTTGCGCCGGGTTGTGGCATTTTGGTCTCCTGCAGGTGTGACGAGGCTTTGTGTCATTGTGTCGATCTGTGGTAATTCCGTCGGGTGGCGTGGTTTGTAGTTTTCGTCGGGCTGTGGTAGCTCCTAGGGGTCTGGTGGTGAACACCCCCCCCCCCCCCCCCCCCCCGTTCTTTGCAATAAAAAAAAAAGAATAAGCTAGGTCCCATAGTAAAATCAAAGTAAGAACAATGCGAATACAGGGGACTATTGGAAACTAATTCAAATAGGTTTTAAAACTGATGGTTTTACATGGATTTGTTGGAAATTTAATCGTTTTAAACTAGCAATTTTAGGACTTAATCAAATTATTGATGGCAAAACGTTTAATAGATCAAATATTTTTATTAAGAAAAATTATTTCGTAGGCAAAGACAAGTCATAAGTTTCTTTTAGAAATGGTTTGCCAAGGCAAAGCAGGTTCTATTGAACCATCATTTACCTTGCCGAACTTTTCTAGAAGAGAAAAATTATATCTAGATGATAGCTAATTATTTTGTATTAGATGTAAATTGATTTTTATAGATCTAGTAAGAGCAAAAGAAAAGAGTTAAAAATTCTGGCCTGGTGGTCGAATCACGTTAGACGTTGTCCCAAGAATCTTATTGCCCCCTCTCGTGCTGGTCCGTTGTAATGGATCTCGGAGAAACGATAACCCCAATCAGGCGACCTCCTTCTCGTCGGCACGACTTCAAAAAGGCTTTGTGAACTTTGAATAACTTTCAGGAACCCAGCGACTCGAAAGCAAGAGAAGAGATTCTCTCAAAGCAAAGGGACATCACAAATTTGAATGAGAGAAAAAAGAGAGAGAGCAGAGAGTAATTCTGATTTTCGGAGTGTACCTTCTCTATGATTGCACCGAGCCTTATATAGGCCTTGGGGCAGTTAATAGGAGACTGACAGAGGGAAGCAATTTATGGACTGCGATCAAGCCCATTTACTTCATATGTTACAGCTCGCATATAGCATTCTCGTAGCTGCTAGTATGCAGCAACGTCTAGTAGCCAAAATGAAAAGTAATAAAAACATTTAGGGGAAAGAAATAAAAACAAAAATAATGCAGGTGCGGGCTAACCCATTTTGAAGTGGCTACTGTGTCCGGATCCGCAGATGCATACACACGCGCCGCCCAGCCCAAGCCCAAGCCCGGCCTGGCCCGGCTCGATTCGACACACATGTGCGTGCGTGTGTGAGCTTGTGGAGCTCCTTCTCTTGTGTGATGACTAATAGGGGAAAAAAGGGAATCTCTTTTAAATGGATAAGGGGGTTTTGCCCTTACCGATATGGGACTAAAGTTTGTTTGGTTTGTGTAGTTTTCAAACACACAACCAACAATCCCCCACATGTGTTTAACACCACCAAATTAAATAATTAAAATTTTAAGATAAAAATAAAAGGACTTCGTTGGATTCCTTATACTAAGCAGTATGTGTGGTTTTCAAGCACACAACCAATAGGATTTTGGTGTTTAATTTGTAATCAGATTTAGGGTCCTAATTTTACTGGATTTACTGCCGAAAAGAAAGAGCTCGATTTTGATTCTTTGTTGTTATTTTTTAAAAAACATGTCTAGAGGTGGAACTATTTAGCATGTTGTATGCGCAGAAAAAGATTCATGTCATCTTTATTGCACAAACGATATTACAGAGGTCAGGACCCGGGGACTCAGGGGTGGTGAACCACATGCGGTGAAGATTTGATCAGGAGATTGTGGGACAGATCCTCTGGAAGGTCCCTTTGATCCGTGTCTCCACGTTAATTCGTGTGAGAGCTCTGAAGGGGTTACCCAGTACAGAGATCTTTACAAGGTGAGGGTTTCTTGAGAGGCTAAGGAGTTTCCACCATGGATTTTGTCCCTTTCGTGCTTCGCGCTTTCTCGACTAGGGGGTTTTTGGCTTCACTCCTCGGTCTTCGTGACTCCCATGGCTCTAGCTAGATCTCAATGTCCTCGATCATCGGTTCGTGACATTGATCGTGCTTCTAGCGTCAGCTCCGGCCATGGCTTTCGACTTTGGCTTTGCTTTGGCATGGCTCTGGCTTTTGCTTTGCTTTGGCGCTTGTGCTTGGACGTAGATGAGTAGAGGCTTGCGATGCTTTAGTTCTTCCGAACTTCGCATCGTATCGGTTAGAACGTGCGGTGCTTTGCTCGTGATCGTCGTAGTTACTCGGCTTTGGCACTTGCATTGTTTTGACGCGGGATTTACCGGTGCTTTTGCTTTGACTTTGGCTTGTTAGCTTTTGCTTTGGCATTGACTCGATCTTCTCCTCGAACGACGATGGCTACACTTTCACTTCTTCTTTATTCTTTCGGCTTTCTTGATGGTTGTGGCGTCTGCTTGATTTCTCCACTTCTTCGGGCTTCTTTGGGGTGATCGGAGTTGAAGACTTTGTTTTGAAGATGACGAGTGTAGCATCGCTTCGGGTATCCTTCTCCAAGCTTTCTACTTCTTGAATGGAGCGGATATTGTTGAAGACGATAGGGTGATACCGATTCGATCTTCTTCTCTGGGCTTTTGGGCTTGATCGGAGTTGAAGGTTTGATGAAGATGGCGGGGTGGTGCCGCTTCGATCTTCTTTTTTGGGATTTTGGGCTTGATCGAAGTTGAAGGCTTAATGAAGACGATGGGGTGATGTCACTTCGATCTTCTTCTCTGGCCTTTGCTTCTGGTGTCTTCGGAGTTGAAGGTCTGTTGAAGATAATGGGTTGATGCTGCTTCGATCTTCTTCTCCGGCCTTTGCTTCTGGCGTCTTCAGAGTTGAAGGTCTGTTGAAGACAACGGGGTGATGCCGCTTTGATCTTCTTCTCTGGCCTTTACTTCTGGCATCTTCGGAGTTGAAGGTTTCTTTTTCTCCGATCTTTCTTCTTCGTGCAAGGAGTCAAAGGGTTGATCTTCTTGTGCAAGGGTGTTCAAGTTGATGAGAACTTTCAATGGACTAAGCCGATCCCAAGGGGATAGGCTTGCCCAAGCCTCGTGAAGCCTTGGGTCGTTGAAGGCGTGTTAGCTTTTGCTTTATAGAGCTTTCTCATCTTTGGCTTTTTCTTCGACCCCGATAATTGTGGCGTCGGCTTTTTTCTAGGCGTATTTGGCGTAATCGGAGTTGAAGGCTTTGTTGAAGACGACGGGTGTAGCGCTGCTTCGGGTATCATTTTTCAACCTTTCTTCTTCATGAATGGAGCGGATGTTGTTGAAGTCAACTAGTGTGGTTACCATTGAACCACCAGAACACGTCTTCTATATTTAGGAGAGAAAATTATATAAGTAGCTCAGGATCTCCTTCACTCTAGGCGAAGTGGGCTAACTCATGGCCTTGGACAACTCACCTCACCTCATCCGCCTTGGCATCACGACCTCAAGAGTCTTGGCTATTAGTTATTGGCTATTGGATCTTGGTCTTCACAATCCACCCCCTTTAAAGGATACACATCCACGTATAGGGTTAGGCCCCCCCCATTGCGAGGGGAACCGGCTCTGATACCATTTTATAACATCTGCTTCAAACACACAAGATATTTGTTACTTTACTTGTCCCCGCACAAGGAGTTCCCAAGAGATCACCCATCCTTGTACTACTCTTGCCCAAACAAACTTAACTACAAAGTTATTACAAAATCTATAGCGGCGCGTGTTTTAAAACACGTTATCTATATTTGAGAGGAAAAATTATATAAATAGCTCAGGATCTCCATCTCTCCAAGTGATGTGGGGCTAATTCATGGTGTGACGGCCAAGATCCAATAGCCAATAGCCAAGACTCCAGAGGCTGTTATGCCAAGATGGATGAGGTGAGGCCGGGTGAGGTGTCTAAGGCCATAAGTTAGCCCTACATTATCTGGAGAAAAGAAGATCATGAGCTACTTATATAATTTTCTCTCCCAAATATAGAAGGCGCGTTTTAAAATAATGTGCTGTTACATAAGAACTCCGTATTTAAGCGTGGTCGAGCGAGAGTAGTACTAGGATGGGTGACATCTTGGGAAGTTCTCATGCAGGTACGTGCAAAGCGGACAATATCCCTTATGGGCAATACGTCCATGTGTAGGGTTAGACCCTCCATTGCGAGGAGAAACTGCTCTAATAACTTTATGTAACATCTGCCCCAAACACACAATATATTGTCCGTTTTTCCCGTGCTCGCACGAGGACTTCCAAGGAGGTCACCATCCTAGTAGTACTCTCGCCCGAGCATGCAAAACTATGGAGTTCTTATGATAACATCCATCCCAAACACACAAGAAATTATCCGCTTTGCACGTGCCCGCATGAGAACTTCCTATGGGGGTACTCCACAAGTCTATTGAGCATACTCCTATGGCATACTTAGGTGGTAGGGCTAGTGGCTAGTAGACCTGTCAATGGACCGAATTTTGATCCGAATCTAATCCGTTAAGTCTGATATGGATAGGGTTTTTTGATCCGATAATATGATAACGATCTTAATCTGATAACCATTTACTTAACAAATCAGATATTGATTTAGGTCAATCCATTAAGAACCTGATCCGATAAACTATAACATAATATATTATATTTTATCCATTGTTAGATTAAATTGTTTTAGATTTTTTTTTTTGCTATTTGATTGCTTTAGATCTAAGGCCTAAGAGTTAATATAAAAAAGATACTCATGGTCCCCTGATCGAGACTCAAATTTTGTGGATTCAACGCTAAACGATATTACAACCATCCGATATACTCCTGTCGATGATTCGGATTCTAATCCGAATCCAAATCCAAATTTGACAACCCGTTTACTTAACGGATCAGATTTGGATATATGCTAATCCGATCTGAGTCCGATTTGTTGACAAGACTAGTGGCTAGGGGTGGACTTGAGCAAGTTCAACCCGTCCAACTCAAACCCAACCCAAACAATCGAGAAGCATAGACAAAGTTGGAGAAAAACTTGGATGGATTTGGACAAATAAAGATCAGTCCAATTTCAATTTCGACTGGTTTGGACACAGATCTTACCCAACCCAAGTACAGTGGCATACTTGCATCTCACTACAGTGGATCCACTAATCTGATCTCATTACACTACAACGGTGTAACGATGAGTGGATCACCCTCAGATCTCATTGCACTACATTGGGGCAACGATTAGTGGCATACACACAGTCACACACTCACACCCACTCGAGTGCTTGACTAATCCAGTAATCTATATATAAATCACAAATTCACAATAGAGAAAGAGAAAGCCTGACCCCACAAGACCGACATCCTCTGTTCTTATCTTACTCCCTCGTTTGTCTTTATCCGACGATGCAGGGCAATGCTTCATTTTCAATCAAATGGTTTTGATCACTTAATTTTGTTATTTTTTTTCCATCTACATATGTTTCACAAGCATTTTTAATTGGGCAATCCGATCAACCCACCCATTTTTTTTTCAAATTGGGCAACCCGAGCAACCCAAACGGGCAAGCACGAGTTGGGCTTCCACGGGTTTCATTGGCAAAAAGGGGTATGATGTGTAGAGGTCTGGTTGGGCATGGGCAGACCCTTCAACCCGCCCCAATCCCACCTCAAGCCAGTGCTCGGTGAGCAGGCACATACCCCAACACCTCATAGAACGATTTTGTTCACCGTCCTAAAAGGATGATGAACAATTGGTCAATTTCAAAGGCATTTGGTCATTTCACCATTTATTAGGTAGCTAGCAAATTTGGATCAATAGATGATTGTGATAGTTACATAAAATCGGATAGCTAAGATGATTTTTTTGGTCCAAGTAAGTACAATATCGATGTGCCATATTATATAGATGTTCATGGTTGATTGGTCCATAATGTTTTTCATATTATGGCAGTGTAACTTTTGCATCAAAAAAGTACTATGGTACTCAACCCGGGCCACATCCATCAGCCCTACTGAAATTAGAAACTCAGAAGAGAGGCAGATTGAACCGAGTTATTTTGAATGGGTATAACCTCGCTACCAGTGTACTTCACTCTGATGCAGGTAGGACGTTTCAGAGTCTCGGAGTGATAAACTAACGACACTTTCTTGCCGTCATCTATTGTATCGAGCTTGTCCTCCATCCTCCGAGCCTTCGCCTCATTGATGGGAGGCACCTGGCTTGTACCTGGCAGGGTGGGGGGGCACATCGCCCTGATCCCTCATCCCTTCCTCTTCGCTCCTTTCTTCTTCCTCCTCCTCATCGTCTTCCTCTTCTTCTTCTTCTTCCTCCTCTTCTTCCTTCTCTTCCTCTTCTTCCTCCTTCCCTTCTTCTTCTTTCTCGCCTTATTCTTCTTCCTCTTAACCTTCACCCTCGCCCTCATGCTACTACTCCTCCCCTTTCTCTTCCTCCTCCTCTTCAGCCCCCTTCATGACCTTCCTCTTCTTGACCTGGCCTCACCTGGTTATGATCAGTTTTTCTTCATCTGGCCCTGAGCGCCTCCTTTTGTCGTACACCTTCTTCTCGGCTCGAATATATCGAACCACCCTGCCCGTCTTGGGGTCCTCCTCATAGTCAGAGTATAGGGTGTCATCCCCATACCTCACTGACACCCGGTGCATCATATTGGTATTTCCATAGCGAACCGGGCATTGTGCGAACTACTTCTAGGACCTGGTCCCATAGGTCAGCTCCAAGAACATATTGTTAATCGATCCGACTTGCTCGGAAGTCCAGCGGAGATCACCTCCTAGCCCATACCGTTCGACCTCCTTGTGGACATCGTTACGAGGCATCTCCGGCACCGACAGGGGAGTCCATGTCGCAGAGATGGAGATAGACCAATCAATATAAAACTTGTCTGAGGGGACTATCGGTGATGGGGCAAAGGGCAGAAACGCCATGCAAATTGAAGAATAGGCTATCTTTTCTTGATACCCACTGATAATGGTAGAAGAAGTAGCCTAGCTCGATCCTTGCCTGCTCGCCTTCAAGAACACTGGAGTAGCAGGCCCTCAGCTGAACCTGGTAATCTATCTCTGCCCTGCAGAAGGCGTAGATGATTCTCCATGTATTTCCTATCAGCTACCTTGGGCAGAGTCCGAACGTGTTCAGCAGCCTGGCCACGAAGGGGAGTAGAGGTAGATGGAGCCTGCAGTTGGGCTGCCCGATCGTCACTATAGTGCCCATGATCTTTCCTTACTGGCGTCCTCGGCGTACACAGATCGCTTATCTATGCCGAAGGCATCCTGTACCCCAGGCGAGCGCGGGGCGATGGGCGCCTTCGGTGAAGAACCCCTACAGCCTCTCCTACTTCTCCCTCTTGGCATCAGTGGGCTTTCGACCGATCCCGTACTCGAAGACAGGCTCCTCAGATAGAGGCTTCAGTGGCCTCAGCATGAAATTCTTTGGGATATGCTTGGGTTTGGTAGGAGCAAAAACAAACCCAACTCCCAGAAGGCTCTTACCGAGGCTGCCCTTTGCCTTGCCCTTCCCTGCAATCTTCGACGACGAAGGCTCAGCAGTGGCTTTCCCCTTCTTCGACCCATCTCGCTAAGAAGGCTTCACCTTCGGGGGAACGATGTTGCTAGTGCAGCTTGCAGAGACCATCATGACCGATCGAAGAACAGAGAGCAGAGAACAAGGAGCAAAAAGCAAAGAAGTCAAGAATTTTTCTGACAGCATGGAGTAAAATGAACTCTGGGACTGGATTTATATACGCCCAAAAAGCTTGGCGGGAAACACTATGTGACATATGGCAGCATCAGACTGGTAGAAGGTGAATCGACAGGCTAGACAAAACGACAGGCCAGACGAAATGACAGGCCAGACGAAATGACAGGCCAAGCGAATTGACAGGCAGACGAACCGACAAGGCAAAGGAAATGACAGAAAAGACGAAACGCCAACTCCACCTCACCCGATTGACAAGCAGACGATCGGGTGAAATTTCACATAATCGGCCAAAAAGACTTCACCCAATCAATAGGGAGACGATCAAAGGATCGGGCAAAAATCACAGTTTTTTACCCGATCGCCCCAAGTTCCACTGATTGTAAAAACCCGGTCGATGAATTTCGACCGATCGGCCAAAAAGACTTCACCCGATCAACAGGTATACGATCGGGTGAATTTTCAAAAGATCTGAAAAAATATGGTTTTTTGCCCGATCACCCCAAGTCCCACCTGTTGAAAGTACCCGGTCGGAAAACTTTGACCGATCGATAGAAGATACCTGATCGGTCAACTTTGATCGATCAATAGAAGATACCCGATCGGTCAACTTTGACAGATCGGTCGAAGACTTAACCTGATCGACAGGCAGACGATTGGGTGAATTTTCAAAGGATCTGGCAAAAAACCTGGTTTTTTACCCGATCGCCCCAAGTACCACCTGTTAAAAGAACTCGATCGGACAACTTTGACCGATCAGTAGAAGATACCCGATGGTCAACTTTGACCGATCGGTCAAAGATTTTACACGATCGACAGGCAGACGATCGGATGAATTTCTAAAGGATCTGGCAAAAAAATTGGTTTTTTGCTCGATCGTCCCAACCTGTTGAAAGCACCCGATCAGACAATTTTGACCGATCAGTAGAATACACCCGATCAATTGACTCTGACCGATCGGTCGAACACTTCACCCGATCGATAGGCAGACAATCGGGTGAATTTCCAAAGGATCGGGTGAAAAACCTGGTTTTTTGCCCGATTGCTCGAAATCCAAACAGTTGAAACACCCGATCGAACAATTTTGACCGATTGGTAAGAGATACCCGATTGGTCAACTTTGACTGATCGGTCGATGAATTCACTCGATCGACAGGCTGACGATCGGGTAAATTTTCGAAGGATCAGGTCAAAAACTCACTTTTTGCCCGATCGCCCAAAGTTCCACCGGTCAAAATCACCCGATCGGTCATGAGCACCCGATCGATCGATCTTGACCGATCGGTCGCCAACACCCGATCGGTATGTCTTGACCGATCGGTTGCCAGAGTCCTATCAGCCAGCAATGCTCGACGAGATCTCGATGACACCAACCCTTGGTAGGGGATTTAGCACCTAGATTCCAAGTCAGTCTAGGGGTCCACAGAGACGATAACGGGACCCACCAACCCTGCCTAGGGGTCCACAAAGACGACAATGGGACCAACCAGCCCTGCTTGGGGGTCTACAGAGATGACGGTGGGGCCCACCAACCCCCGCCTGGATCCAGACGAGCTGTAGAAAACCGCCCTATACCCCGATTCCCATCCAAAAAAATCTATAAATAGCAGACCCGACAAGTGTAATAGGATCGAATATTTGATTTCTGAATCGGACTTTCAAAAAATCCAGAGCTCTGATATCCTAACCTTTCAATCTTCTTTTGGAAGAGAAAATAGTGATACTCGGTCGAGGTCACTTAAGTTCAATTATTAGTGAATTCAGGTTGCTCCTCATAGCACGGAGACGTAGGCTTCGGCTGAACTTCGAGATCACATCTTGTGTCAACTCTCAGTTGATATTTCTCTCACTTCTAACTCTAAATCTAAGACCTCTCTTCTACTCCGAAGCTTAAGCTCATAGGTACAAATATTTAATAACATACGATCTAGTCAAACGTTCGATCAGACTTTCGACTCGACTCGATTAACTGGTTGGGCGAAGTCTTCGGGTCGGCAAGGAGATCATCCCCCACACGTGGCTCTCTTTCAAATCCATTTAAAAACCATAAAGATGATAAATTTTCATTCAATGACATTTAATGGTCATTTGATGTTAATCTTTCTCTCTCTCTAACAAGTGAATCAAACTCATTTTAGATTTCACACTTCTTTGAACAGTTGCAATGTCGCCTTTGCCAAATTGCGTGCATCAAGAACATTCGGGCATTGCCCAGGTTTCTTACTTGTCTATATATCTATACGAAAATGGAAGCCTCTCTCCCGTGTTATTATACATGGATGTCTTTTAAAGAGCTATTCTTCTTCCCTGTGTGAACGCGGCTCTCTTTTAAATCCATTTAAAAACCAACTATAAAGATGATAAATTTTCATTCAATGTCATTTAATGGTCATTTGATGTTAATCTCTCTCTCTCTCTCTAACAAGTGAATCACACTCCCTTCAGATTTCACACTGCTGCGATTGAAGCCCTCTCCCTTCCTCTGGTGCTCTCGATTTTGCAAGAAGGAGAGAGAGAGAACGAGAGAGATAGAAGGCTCGACTGCCTTTCTCCCTCCCCTTGAAGATTTGCTTTCTGTTAGATTGAATTAGAGACAGAGAGAGAGAGAGGGGATCATTAGGCTTTGTAATCCCTCTGTCGTCTCATCAATCTTTGCCGGGTTTTCATGGGTTTTCTGTCTCCAAGAAGAACCGGAGTTAAAGTCTTCCACCCGGGATTATCGGATTCGGTCGCTCGTCATCTCTTCCTCCATTGCGATTAAGATCTTGCGAGAGGAAGACTCATCTGCATCAATTCTATTGTGAATCGTCATCACCCGGCAAATTATGGCCGGAGATATGTTCGATCCACTACTTTCGCTTACAGCCTCTCTATTCATTGTTTTCAAAACTAATGGTTCTCGATAATAGAGACAACTGTATGCTTTTGTGTAGAATATTTTCTTACACTTGGTATCAAAGCCTATTTTTCTCTGATCAATAATCCATATTGTTAGTGTTTTGATCCCTTTTGCAATTGATGATGGGGTTTTTTTCGGTTCCTTAACTCCATAATCGATTAGGTAATGGATCATTAAAACCCTAACAATTCGCATATGAGTTTTTCTGCTCCGATCGACCATTAGGGTTTCAAGGGGAGTTTCATGATCGGCAATCGATTCTCCCAATTGGCTTTTGCCGAGGGATGGGGCAGGTATGCCATGCGACAAACCTTGAATTTGAGATAGTTGACTGAAATCAGGTAGATCCAAAATTCAGGTCGTGTGGCTACTTTCACCCCGATTCGGAAATCGAATCAGAGCAAAGGGTTGTATGCCACAGGGCATGTTTATTTCGATCATAAGTTTCAATGTGCGGATTTTTTTTGGTTTTTCGACTGAATCCAGTTACGTCGGTCCGGCTATATGGATAATTGTATAAGTTTTGCGAACGATCACGATCTAAAGCCCTCTCATGGTGTGTGATTCGAAACTAGCCAAAGCATCCTAGATCATTCTCCATGAGTGATTCACACAGTATGCACCATGGGGTCTGACCGATGATAAAGCAGTGCGAGAGTGTATCATGCAGGTGCATGATACTGTTCTAGTGTGTTATGAATCTAATCATGTTCATTCTTATAAATCTGACAATGACTTGTGGATTGATTCTGGTTCTACAATCTATATATCTACCATCATGTAGGGGTTTTTCGGCTTACAAGACCCAACTGATAGAGAGAAAGTCATCTTCACGGGAAATAAACTAAGCTCCAAGGTAGAAGGTATGGGGATCTATAGATTAATCCTCCAGATCGGATACTTTTTGGACTTGGATAGAGTTTTCTATGTTTCAAGTTTCTCTAGAAATTTGGTGTCTATTTCAAGACGGGTGCCTATGAGCTTTGTTTTCAGTTTGATGGTTCTATCATTCTGATCAACAAAGATTCAGTTCTCATAGGCTCTGGTAGATTAATTGATGCCTTATAAACTGAACATAGACTCTAAAAGTAATTATTCCATGATGACCATAAATGAAAATATTATCAATAAGAATTTCTCCTCTCTGTGGCATAAAAGATTAGGCCATATCTTTTTGGAGAGGCTAAAGAGGTTAGTAAAGGAAGGGATTCTAAATACCCTTGACTTTATCGACTTCGAGGTTTGTAGGGACAGCATAAAGGGAAAACAGATCAATAAATCTTCTAAAGGTGCCAGGAGGAATACTGAGATGTATGATATCATACACACGGATCTCTGTGGACCGTTTAGTACAACTTGTCTGAATGGTCAATGATATTTTATATCGTTTATAGATGACCATACGAGATATATGTATCTCTATCTCGTTGACGATAAGTCAGAACCTCTTAAAGCTTTCAAAGTCTATAATCCGGTATGAATATCAAGATTATTAGATAAGACAGAGGTGGTGAGTATTATAGTTGGTACACAGAGTGTGGATAAAGACTAGTCTATTTGTGAAGTTCCTTGAGAAGTATGATTTGCAACTCCTCCCTTCCTCTTAATATGTGAAGTGAAGCCTTGAAAACCGCCGTGTATGTTCTTAATAGGGTTTCATCTAAGGTCGTTCCTAAAATACCCTTTGAGTTATGAAACAGATTAAAGCCTAGTTTAGATTACATGAACGTATATATAGGGTTGTCAAGTCGAGGTTAGGGTGTACAACCCACATGAGAGGCTGTTAAACCCTCGGACAAACAGTGACTTCTTTATTGGGTATACGGAGAAGTCCAAGGGTTACAGGTTCCATTGTCCATCGCACTCACCAAAAATAGTAGAAGCAAAATACTCGTTTTTTTGAAAGTGGCAACTTCAATGGGAGTGTCCCTACATAAGAAATTATGTTTGAGGAGATATGGGTTCCGGTTTATATACCCATAATATAGGAGGGACAAAATGATCATCAAGATGAACCACCTATTGTAGTTCTTGATTAACCAGTTCCTGACATCCCATTTGATGCAGAACAAGTTGCCACTAAACATATCATTGAGGAACCAACATGTTTTAGGAGATCTAAAAGAAGATGTAGAGTGGTAATTTATAGCGACTATGAAGTATACCTCCTAGAGTCAAAGAAGTCTGATACTATTATCAAACTATTTCCAGATCCCAAAACTTTTCTGAAGCCATGACCTAAAGAGATTCTGCAAAATGGTTAGAAGACGTGAAAGATGA
Organism: Chamaelirium japonicum; assembly: GCA_947650365.1. Classification (NCBI taxonomy): domain Eukaryota; kingdom Viridiplantae; phylum Streptophyta; class Magnoliopsida; order Liliales; family Melanthiaceae; genus Chamaelirium; species Chamaelirium japonicum. The sequence continues at coordinate 40,939 of CANTAL010000309.1, forward strand.
GATGAAATCCTATGCGGATAATCAAGTCTAGAATTTAGTTAAGTTACCTAAAGGGGCTAAGGCCATCGGCTGCAAGTGGGTCTATAAAACCAAGACTGATACCGCAGGTAACATCGAACGACATAAAGGAAGACTTGTAGCCAAAGAATTTACTCAAAGAGACGGTATTGATTATCATGAAACATTCTCTCCAGTTTCTAAAAAGGATTCATTAAGGATAATCTTTGCTTTGGTAGCTCACTATGATCTTGAGCTACAACAGATGGACGTAAAAACGGCTTTCCTAAATAGGGATCTAGAGGAGGAGGTGTATATAGCGCAACTTGAGGGTTTTACCTATGGTAAAGGTAGTCAGCTAGTCTAAAAATTGAAGAAGTTATTATGTGGACTGAAACAGACATCCCGACAGTGATATTTGAAGTTCCACAATGTTATTACCTCCTTCAGTTTATAAAGAATATTGCATTTATCTTAAGATATGTGGGAGCTATTATGTGTTTCTAGTCCTATATATGTGGATGACATTCTTCTTGCTTTAAATGACTTAGGGATGATACACACGACAAAATAGTTTCTCTTTCAGAACATTGACACAAAGGACTTAGGCGAGGCATTATACATGATTGGCATTGAGATCATCAGGGATCGATCTCAAAGATCACTATGGTTATCTCAAAGGGCCTATGTTGATAAAGTTATGAAAATGATTAATATGGAGAACTGTTCGCTGGGTATTGCTTCTATTGTTAAAGGTGACAGATTCTACTTGTCCCAAAGTCCGGGAAATTCTTTTGAAAGAGAAGTTATAGAAAAAATTTTGTATACATCTGCAGTTGGCAGCTTGAAGTATCTTGAGGTCTATACAAGACCTGATATCAGCTTTGCAGTACGGATATTGGGAGAACGATTTTGTTCCAACCTCTTTAAAGAGGTTGGATGTTCCGGTCTCTCTCATTGGTCCGTATCGAGGTCTTTTGGTAATTTCACTATGATAAACAATATGAAATAACCAAAAGCCCTCGATATGGACCAATGAGACAATATGGTTGTTGTGTTCTTCTCAAAGAACAACAAGAGCGGAAGTCGTAGCAAGCACATCGACATAAAATATCTGGTTGTGCGGGATGATCAATTAGCTGATAAGATCATTGTTCAACATATTGGTACAGAGCTTATGGTTGCAGATCCAATGACCAAGGGATTACCACTCATTCAATATAAGGGTCAAGTAGATAGCATGAGGCTTCGAAGCTCATTGTATGTTTGATTATACTTGTACTTTTTTTTTTGGTAGCTAATAAAGTTTTTATTTTCGTCTCACTCTGGATATGTATACTTAAGTTTCTGAGACATACAATAAGAGCTCAGAGTAAGCTTGTTTATTACTCATAAAATTTGATAACCACATAAAGTGCTTATTCAAAATGGATTGGTCATAGTGTAATGCGTGAAAGAAAGTGTCTACTTGTACGGGCATAACCACCATGATTCATGTGACTATGAATCTTTGTCTGAATGAAGAAATACCTCTTAATGTTATGAGCCTAGATTCTTTTTGCAAAATACAGTGTGCACGCACTAAGGTCTTTTCAAACAGAGTCATTACCCAATAGCGTGTGTGTTTTTCCAAAATAAAATTTTGTTTTGTTTTTGGGTTTCGTTTGCCAAGTGGGAGAGTGTTGGATTTTGCCTCAACTTTACCCAACCAGTCTTGGACTTGGTCAGTCTAGTCGGTAATAGGTCGGGCTCACAGGTATGTGGTTAAGTCATCTCGAACCATCCCTAATCCTATAGGTATCGAGATTAGTTTTAGGTTTTGAGTGGGTGCGGGTCCCAACTCTGGTGCGACGAGAATGCATCACACCTAGCGCACCTAATTAGTAAACGCGAACCCATAAGAGATCCTTAATAGGAAACAAGGAAACGTGTTTGGGTTTGGGTCTATAGGGTTTTAGGGGGGGATGCCAATCTCGTATGCTCAGTCCTTGTGCACGAAAACCGAGAGGAGATAGAGAGATCGTGAACTGTGCGATCTCCACTCTCCCCTCCCTTCCGTCCGTCCACAGGAATCAGAGGAGAAGGGCTGCGGCCAAGTGCAACCCCTCCCCCCTTCTCTCCTTCGTTCTCCTCTCTCCTAAAGCTGAAAGAAAAAGAGAGAGGACTGCTGCGATCGCAAACCTCTCCCTCCCTCTAGTGCTCCCAGTTTTGCAAGAAGGAGAGAGAAGGCTCGGCTGCCCTTCTCCTTCCCCTTGAAGTTTTGTTTTTCGTTAGATTGAATTAGAGAGAGAGAGAGAGAGAGAGAGAGAGAGAGAGAGAGAGAGAGGGAGGATCATCAGGCTTTGCAATCCCTCTCTTGTCTCTTCAATCTTTGCGGGGTCATCACGGGTTTTCGGTCACCAAGAAGAACCGGAGTTGAAGGCTTCCACCCAAGATCATCGGATCCTGTCATTCGCCATCTCTTTCTCCATCAAGATTAGGATCTCGCGAGAGGAGGACTCATCTGCATCAATTCTATTGCGAATCGCTATCACCCGACAAATTATGGCCGGAGGTATGTTCGATCCACCGCTATCGCTTACGGTTTCTTTGTTCATCATTTTCAAAGCTAATGGCTCTGGATAATAGAGACAATTGCATGCTTCTGTGTAGAATACTTTCTTACATGATTGGGCTACTAGTCTTGTTGGTGCTGGTTTTGTGATACAGGACTCATTGCTTGGTCGTGCTTGTTCCAAGGCTTTCATATGAGGTTTTATCCAAGACAAAAGCAAGGGCACTTTGGTTTGGGCAACATGTGGCAATTTCCATACGTCCTCGAGATGATTCAATGGTGATAATTACTTTTCTTTGAGGTGATTATAATGCTAATTATTGGGATCCGAGTACCCGATACCCACTATGTTGGGTGGATACCAAGCCCAGACCCAATCTTTGAGCACACACACCGTGGCTATTAGTCGAGTGTAACCTGAAGTGTCCTGCTACAAATCGAAGAAAATGAGCCCATGGAGATCACACCCAACAACTGATATAGAGAATACGAATCAACACACAATAGTACAAACAACATAATATCACCGGCAATCAAGGATTTGGGTTATCATCAATCAATCAAGAGATTACACAAGTGGTGGGTCACCATTTGCCGGACCCCCGTAAAACCATATTTGATCCCTCTCACATAATAGACAATGAAGTAGAGATTATCTCCGCCCAAGAGATATAGAATATACTAAAAGGTCTTATGAGAGATCCGGAGATGAAACCCTAGATCTGGGTTCCCCTCCCTCTTCATCTTCTTCCTTCTTCCTTCTCATCTCTCTCTCTCTCTCTCTCTCTCTCTCTCTCTCTCTCTCTCTCTCTCTCTCTCTCTCTCTCTCTCTCTCTCTCTCTTTGCGGCAAACCCTAGACCGATTTCCCTAGGAATGGCAACGGTTTCAATTTTGGGTAAAAATCAAAGCCGCACCGCAACATCGAATCGCCACACCGAAACCACACCACACCGTGACGGTATACCATTATGTAGAACCGAAACCGCACCATGCGGTGCAACATGGTTTATCATTATAATGGCCTAAACGATGTGGTTTTATGCAATTTTGGTCAAAACCGAAACCGCACTGCAACACCGAAACCGCACGACGACGGTTTTATATTTTGGAAAATCAAAACCGCACCATGCGGTGCGATTTACCGTGGTTTTCAGTTTTAAACTGCACCGCTGCTATCCCTAGGTTTCCCTTGTCTCTCCGTACTTCAATCACTCTCTCCACCCTCTACTTAGAACACTTTACCATGCCACCGCCTTGAGCCTTCAAGAGCTCGGGGGAACGGCGCACCGATGCATTGCTAGACCGGCCGTATGGACTAAACCATAAAGCTTCAGTGATATGATAAGTGCTAACCGCCAATGAATGGTCAATCGGGACTCCAACAAAAATGTGACGATTACTAACAATTACTAACAATCCAGAAAAAGACCAACTCGAATTGACCTATACGAAGTAGCAAAAATAGGGCGGCAGGGTGTATCATCACACCTCCAGTCCATCCGCGCCTGAATAATCTACAACATTAATCTCGAGTCCGGGAACGAAAACAACCCCGCAAGCAAGCATGTCCTCGCTCTCGTCTGCTGGATCAGCAAAGAACGCGGCAAGCATGTCCTCGATCTCGAACGTATCGGCAGGACAACTAGCAAGCATGTCCTGGGTCTCAAACTTATCGGCAGGACAACAAGAGGGCATCCCCATGCTTGGCACAGTGCTGGAGGCTGATGGTTGGGGACTTCTGCTTCTCGCATCTCCAGCTCCAACCTTCTGAACCTTGGCCTCGGGCCCCATGTCACTCGAATCATCGGCCTCGGGTTCTGGAAAGCAAGCTTCAGGTTCCTCGACAGCTGAGGCAACCGAAAGATGCGACACTGTGGTGAACACACATGTCTCGTCTGCTGGATCAGCAAAGAACGCCGCAAGCATGTCCTCGATCTCGAACGTATCGGCAGGACAAATAGCAAGCATGTCCTGGGTCTCAAAAATATCAGCAGGACAACTAGCGGGCATCCCCATGCTTGGCACAGTGCTGGAGGCTGATGGTTGGGGACTTCTTCTGCTTCTCGCATCTCCAGCTCCAACCTTCTGAACCTTGGCCTCGGGCCCCATGTCACTCGAATCATCGGCCTCGGGTTCTGGAAAGCAAGCTTCAGGTTCCTCAACAGCTGAGGCAACCGAAAGATGCGACACTGTGGTGAACACACATGTCTCGTCTGCTGGATCAGCAAAGAACGCCGCAAGCATGTCCTTGATCTCGAACGTATCGGCAGGACAAATAGCAAGCATGTCCTGGGTCTCAAACATATCAGCAGGACAACTAGCGGGCATCCCCATGCTTGGCACAGTGCTGGAGGCTGATGGTTGGGGGCTTCTTCTGCTTCTCGCATCTCCAGCTCCAACCTTCTGAACCTTGGCCTCGGGCCCCATGTCTCTCGAATCATTGGCCTCGGGTTCTGGAAAGCAGGCTTCAGGTTCCTCGACAGCTGAGGCAACCAAAACATGCGACACTGTGGTGGACACACATGATTCTGAAGCGGCCGAGGAATCCACTGGCTGAATGCCGCCTTCAGGGAGGTTAAGTCGGGCAGAAAGGCCGTACATCGCCCTGGCAGCTTCATCATAGGCAAGGGCAGCTTCCAATGCAGTGGGAAAGGTGCCTAGCCACAGACGGCCGCCACGGTTGGGTGCCCGGATCTCGGCGACCCACTTTCCCCAAGTACGCTGCCTTACACCACGATAACCACAGTGGCCGTTCTCCGGGCCTCCCTTCCCTTTCATGCAGCCCTTTCGCGAACCCTTGCCTTGTGGTTTCCGGATAGGTTTCTCGCCATCCTCAGAAGATTCCAATCGGCAGTTCACCTCCTTCCACTTGGCGAGAGCCTCTGCAATAGAATCAGGCCTCTGCCTCTTCCTCCGGCTATTTTTCTTCCTGAAGAAAGAAAGAAACCATCATTTAATATTCAAAAAACAGAAAAATGGATTGAATGCTCGAATCATAGAATTGAACCATAAAGATAGCAGATTCAGCACTTCACAACAATAGTATATATAAATTTGATATATTTCAAAACTAATAAACAAGGGCCATAATAGCAACACAATATGTGGTATCCTTTCTTCACCGACTCCTTGCAGATACAAAAGCCAACAACGAAGCAAACCAACCAGCCAGGTCTGCACACAAGCCAACGGAAATTAGCCTCCTGTGAGTTTTTCTTCTTTATATCGAGCAAAAAAATGCAGCCATAATAGCCTATCTATTTATTGAACCTCACCCCGCTAACCTAGTCTCAATTTCCAGCTCATTGCATTCAATCTACGAGACCCTTCAATTCTCTACAGACTCTATATCAATCATATATCTCTCATCATCTCCAGGATTGCGCTATGCAGCCGCTCCATTCTAACTATCCTTGAAACAAAACAAGGATAGACGCCGAGGAGAAGCTGATGATTTTTGCCCACAACGGTAAGAACTTCGGTGCTGAAGCAAAAAATGGTGAGAATGAAATGTGTACAAACATAAATATAATACCTACTAACCTAATGCAATCAATTTACCCATGAGAACAGGCCCTTGGTGCTCTCCCAAATCTAGCTCCACAAGAACACAAAAACACTGCACTGCATCCATAATAGTACCAGATGGATCAGAAACTAGCGTACTAATGTGAATTATATAAAGAATAGGGGAATATAAGGTCATGCCACTTCGATTAGGAATTCCCAATGCGAGATGAATCAGAAACTAGTGGACTAATGTACTCATCTAAACTAGTGCACTAATGTACTGATGTAGATTAGTGAACTAATATAAAATTACAGCTATGCTTGAGCTCAGCGGCAAAGGTCATTGTGTTTACACCAGTGATTTCAGAGGCGGGGGCGTAAGGCAGAGCGTTTTGCCAGCCGTGGGGCGGGGTGTAAACCCCAAGATTAGGGAGTATAGTCCTCCCGACTAGCCAACACGCTAGTCCTCTCCTATATTTAGGTACCACGCGGTACTTTTTAACTAATTTTTTTTAATGGAAGGTCAATCCACTCTACTTGGACCATGATTAAAAAAAAAATTCAAAAAAGAAAAACTTAAAAACAACCCGATCAACAACCGACAAATTTAACGGTAAACTGTCGAGCACATATACCCCTTGCTATGGTTAATCTAAAAATGCCACTTGGCATTTTTTTTTTCCAATTTTTTTTTCATAATAATTGTTAGGAAGGGTGAAACCACCTTGACCAACCCCTAACCTAGGTTAAAAATTGTAACGTAGCACTTGAATTGAAGGGAGGACTAGCGTGCTGGCTAGTCAGGAGGACCATACTCCCTATTCCCTTTGATTTTATATATATATATATATATATATATATATATATAGCAAAAATAGATTAAAAATATATATATAATTTAAAAAAAAACGATGAGCAAATTAAACATTTAAGCCTATAAATATGGTTGATAAATCACAAATAAATAAAAACGATAATAAAAATGAACTTGTCAATGTCCTTCAATTTCATTTAAGACCTAATTCTAAGTTTCTAAACAAAATTCAAACTATTTATGTCCATATTCCATAGATTCTATCATGCCATACATGATATAGAACCAATTTAAAACAACTTTAGTTCTAAAAAATATCATAATCATCGTCTAAGAGAGTAAAAAGCATATAAGAGATCACAAGGTGTTAATCAAATAATTTTTTTCAACAATGAAACAAACTCTAGTGGGATGTAACCCAGACCATTGTGGCGTAAAAGACATGCCCCGGGGTGGGTCCCTGGGCACGTTTTTTAAAACACTGGTTTACACCCAACCCACCATTTCAAGGGAGGTCAGAAAACAGATGCTGCCCTCCAAACTACGAGTCATTAACTATCTTGGTTCAAACAAAATTGGAATTAATGGAAGAGATAAAATGTCATCATAATACCCCAGCTACTTATTGAAACTTACTGCTAACCCAGCCTCAATTTCCAGATCAATGTATCCAAGATAAGATACAGAAACCCTTCAACCGTCCTTTAATCAAAACTATGATGGACGACGAGACAAAGCTTATGATTTCTAGCCACAACGGTGAGAATTTCGGCACTGAATCAAAAATTGTGATGATGAAATGAATACAAACAAAAATATAATCCCTATTAACCTAACACAATCAATTTACCCACGAGAACAGGCCTTTGTTGCTTTCTCAAATATAGCACCACACACATATGCACTGCGCTGCAACCAGAAGAGTATATAATCAATTTTATCCACGAGAACAGGCGCCTCTTGCCCTCCCAAATATAGCTCACAAGAAATCACAATGCAAATGCACCACACTGCTACTAGAAGAGTACATAATATAATACCTGCTAACCTAATGCAATCAATTTGCAATGAGAACAGGCCCATGTTGCCCTCCCAAATTTAGCTCCACAGAAAATCACAACACAGATGCACTGCACTGCAGCCAGAAGAGTACAAGATAAATTAGAAATTAGTGTACTAAGGTAATTCAATGAAGAACAGTGAAATCCGTGGGAATGCCATTCTATTAGGAAATCCCGAGACAAGACCACTATTACTCCACCACTGATCCTTTATTCAAGAAACATGTCTCATCAATCCACACGCCTTATGCCGCTAGATAAATGACATACACGGCTGCGTGGTGATTGCCATATGATGGAAACATAGGAAGCAAGATGGAGCTAATTTACCAAATCGTTCACATCACCCCGTGGTGATTGGCCAACCAAATTTACAAAAAGCCAATTCAATTCGCATGGGTTAGGAAAGAGTCTAGATGAGTAGATAAGGTTCTAAATAAGTCATGGTAGGGGCCTAATTGTTCAAGTTTTATTGTACTAGGTACAAATTCCGTGTTTGAGAAAAAATTGGCACGGAAGCAAAGTCCAAAGTTTGCGAAAATCCAAAAATTTCATGACGAGTGCATTCGATAAAATTTTGAAAACATAAAATACAAAATAAAATTTATAGCATACATGATTTTATATATAAAGCATATACACAAAATCAATATATATGTGATGACTAAAATAAAATAATCATCAATAAAATAGACAAAATCAAGAAGAAAATCGTAAAATCCAAGAATTAATGAGTACGCCCCAGGCCACTGAATAATTTGTGACATAATTCAAATGGTCTTATACCCGTGACTCAAGGGTCGAATCAAGTAATGTTCATAATCATTAATCAACATGGCAATTTGAGGTGGTCAATTCTAATCGTCGCTTAAGGGTCAATTAGAAGACTATATAGGTTGCAACAGTTCCAACTGGTGTGATGGAATGGAGAGAGGATAGACATTTCCTCATACACAAGCGAAGGGCAATGAACCAAATTCGCGAGTGGTTCGGATCCATAATCTTGATTTCTTTAGCTGATCGGGGCATGCAGAACCCTAATAATCTCAAGTAACATCATTTCCACAACCCTAACCAACCAAAATCAGGAATAGTTAAATCATACAAGCAAAGGGCGATGAACCAAATTCACGGGATTCTGATCCACAATCTTGATTTCTTTAGCTGATCGACATGCAGAACCATATAAATCTCAAGAGAAGAGACAACATTTCCACAACCCTAACAAACCTAGATCAAAAAATAGTTATAATACAGGGCTTGAACAACTAAGTAGGAAATCCAGAAATTTGACAGTCATCCCATATGAGAATTACAAATCATGATCAGGGACATCGAGAGGTATCGAATCTGACCCGTCGGACGAGGTGGGAGGGAAGAAGATATCCATGGCGCCGATTCTCTGCGGATCTCTCTCTTACGCCCTCTCGCTGCTGGACTGGTAGAGTCGAGAGCGGGGCAGGGGCCGGCAGTCAGGGAGTTCCGGGACGAGAAGAGGAGTGGACGGAGAGCTCAGAGAAGAGGTCGAGAGCGGAGAGAGGCGACTCAGACGAGCCTTGGCGGCGGCGGGGATGAACTAGGGTTAGGGTTAGGGGGAGGACCGAGAATCAGAAAGAGACAGAGGAGATGGGCTGCGCTGAGAGCGATGACTGATACGGGAGTCGAGGGGCACGATCTTAAATAGGGGCAGCCGGGGCGGGGCTAAACGTTCGCACGAAGCAACCCGCCAACGGTACATTTTATTTTACCAATATACCCTCAACAAAGGGAGTTTTACCCGTTCCCTAATAAGGTCCCTAACAAAGAAACCGGTTAAGTTAAAAGGAATTTAAAATGTTGTGGATCAAAATGCCCTCCACAGCATTTCAATTTTTCTTTTGTATGCCACGGAACCAGCAAACCTACAAACCACCGAACCGAAACACCGCTCGCCGCCGCCGAATCGAACCTAAACCTAACCCTAAACCTAAGATCTATGGGCCAGGACCCTATATCTGAGATCTAAACCGTACCATCGAACTGCTCGTCGCCGCCGCTCGAACTACTGCTGTCTTGCCAGAGTTGCTCGCTGCTCCTCCCTCCTAGGGATGGTAACAAAGCTGCTCATACTCTGGCTCGTTTTTTCTGAATAATTGTAACTTCAATCAGTGGACGACAAACTCTGTATCGAGTGTGGTCAGAGAAGTCCTAAATTTTGATGCTATCTATCTATATTATCCTTATAAATCTGAGGCCTTTGGTGCCACATGGTAGCCCCTCCATTCATGTCTCTCTCTCTTTCTCTCTCTCTTTATTTATCTCTATTTACATGATGCGGAGTGGAAATCAGTACCGGATTTACAATCCGATCGAGTAACATCGCAACCGCCCATGCATTGCACTGGATTAGTACTAGTTCAGTAATGAATGACTGAGGCACTTGGACCTTAGAAGGCAACACCACCCAAGAAAAAACTTACCAAAAAATACATCGTCCATCTATATAACATGGCACGTCGGTTTTGTGCTGACTAGACAAAATGGACGCTAACTGGACAAAAATGAACCGAATATATCTAACCATTCGTTCTTCTCCTCGAACGGCGTGTTAGCTTTGGCGTGTTAGCTTTTGCTTTGGCATTGACTCGATCTTCTCCTCGAACGGCGATGGTTATGCTTTCACTTCTTCTTTATTCTTTCGGCTTTCTCAACGGTTGTGGCATCGGCTTGATTTCTCCACTTCTTCGGGCTTCTTTGGCGTGATCGGAGTTGAAGATTTTGTTTTGAAGATGATGAGTATAGCGCCGCTTCGGGTGTCCTTCTCTAACCTTTCTACTTCGTGACTGGAGCAGATATTGTTGAAGACGACGGGGTGATGCTGCTTCGATCTTCTTCTCCGATCTTTTGGGCTTGATCGGAGTCGAAGGTTTGATGAAGACGACGAGGTGGTGCCGCTTCGATCTTCTTCTCCGGGCTTTTGGGCTTGATCGGGGTTGAAGGCTTAATGAAGACGACGGGATGATGCCGCTTCGATCTTCTTCTCTGGCCTTTGCTTCTGGCATCTTTGGAGTTGAAGGTCTGTTGAAGACAATGGGGTGATGCCGGTTCGATCTTCTTCTCCGGCCTTTGCTTCTGGCGTCTTCGGAGTTGAAGGTCTGTTGAAGACAACAGGGTGATGCCGTTTCGATCTTCTTCTCCGACCTTTGCTTATGGCGTCTTTAGAGTTGAAGGTTTCTTCTTCTCCGAGCTTTCTTGTTCGTGCAAGGAGTCGAAGGGTTGATCTTCTTGTGCAAGGGTGTTCACATTGATGAGGACTTTTAATGGACTAAGCCGGTCCCAAGGGGATAGGCTTGCCTGAGCCTCGTGAAGCCTTGGGTCGTTGAAGGTGTATTTGCTTTTGCTTTGCAGAGCTTCTTCGTCTTTGGCTTTTTCTTTGCCCCCGACAGTTGTGGCGTCGCCTTTTTTTAGAGCGCATTTGGCGTAATCAGAGTTGAAGGCTTTATTGAAGACGACGGGTGTAGCGCCGCTTTGGGTATCCTTCTCCAGCCTTTCTTCTTCATGAATGGAGCGGATGTTATTGAAGGCAACGGGATGATGTCAGTTCGATCTTCTTCTCCAGGCTTTTGGGCTTGATCGGAGTTGAATGCTTGATGAAGACGACAGGGTGATGCCACTTCGATCTTCTTCTCCGGGCTTTAGGGCTTGATCGGAGTTGAAGGCATGATGAAGACGATGGGGTGATGTCGCTTCGATATTCTTCTCTGGTCTTTGCTTCTGGTTTCTTCGGAGTTCAAGGCTTGATGAAGACAACGGGGTGATGCCACTTCGATCTTCTTCTCCGGCCTTTGCTTCTGGCGTCTTCGGAGCTGAAGGGTTCTTCTTCTCTGAGCTTTCTCCTTCGTGCACGGAGTCGAAGGGTTGATCTTCTTGTGCAAGGGTTTTCACGTTGATGAGGACTTTCAATGGGCTAAGCTGATCCTCAAAGGGGTAGGCTTGCCCGAGCCTCATGAAGCCTTTGGTCGTTAAAGGCGAGTCTCTCCCTTTGTAGAGCTTCCTTGCCTCTTGCCATCCGACCTTTTGAGCCTTCCCCCTCCCCCTCTATTTATAGGTGAAGGGGGATGGAGAGAGATATGGGAAGATTTATTTGAATCCCTTTAGTATCTCTCCCATAACTACCCAAGATTCATTCCTTCATTGATGGGGGGAATAAACCTTTATTTATTTTACTTCTCTTGCAAAGTAGTTATGGCCCAATCCTTTTGAATTTTATTTGAATCTTGCACAGTAAATTGATGACGACCTAGCTTCATTTCTTGTCTGTCGGATCGAGGGATCGACATAGATCCATGCTTGTGTAGACGTCTACGCAACCTCCCCTTGCGCATGGCGGTTTTCTTTTCTTTTTCTTCTTTTTCTTTTTCTTCTTTTTCTTTCCTTCTTTTTCTTTCTTTTCTTTCCTTTTTTTTCTTTTTTTTCTTTCCTTTTCTTTTCTTTCTTTTCTTTCTTTCTTTTATTTCTTCCTTAGCCGGCCACTCCCTACCTGCGGGTAGGGGGCAGCGTTTTCCAAAAGGGGGGCCGGGTGGGCCCCACTTTGCGGATGGTCCCACCCGACCTTTCCTTTGGCTCAGGTCATGTTTGCTGGGTCTGGGTTCATGTCGGGTTTGTCCCCGGGTCGGTGCATACGGGCCGGGCTCGGGTGTGACAAAATTTTTGTGTCTACAAATGCCCCCTCAAGGACGAGTGCGCTGGCGGGAAACACGTAGCGCTTGTGTACGCAGGAAACACATAGCACTTGTCCTTGATTCCTTTTTGAGACGAGGTCGAGGTTTATTTATAACCCCTACCCTTCGGCTCCTTTCATCCGGCGTCAGTTATTGCAGAGGATTGAAGCTTGGAGACTATCGGTGGAAGGGGTTGCTGCTTAGGGTTGCACGCGTCTTGCTCTGTCTTTCTAGTTGTTACCTCTTTTGTCGGCGGTGGCGGCTCTTGCGGAAGGTTGGCGCTTGGAGATCATCAGTGAAGGGGCTGCCTAGGGTTGCACAGGACTTGCTCCGTATTCCTAGTTGTCGCCTCTTTCGTCGTTAACGGTAGCTTTCACACGAAGCTCGAAGGCGGCTCGAGGGAGACGGTAGCGTGATCAGGTGAATCATCGCGGCCAAGGTCGGTGATGACGGCGTGGTGCGAGGAAGATCCGTCGCGACGATGGCATGACGAGGAGGCGGAGATGGAGTTGTTGAAGGCGAGGTAGGGCTCCTCTGTCTTCATGTTCTTCCTCTTTCTTCTTCTTTCTTTCTTTCTTTCTTTCTTTCTTTTCTTCTTTCTTCTTTCTCCATTTCTTTCTTTCTTTCTCTTTTTCTCTTTCTTTCCTTCTCTGTTTTCCCTCTTTCCTTCTTTGTTTTCTCTTTTTTTTTATTTCTTTCTTCTTTAGTTTGCAACACACAACAGCAGCAGTGGTAGCAGTGCGTGGACGAGGGCCGGCTCTGGTGGGTGCACGCAGGCGCAGGGCGGCTGGCACAGGCGACGGGCGTGCGGAGCAACGTCGGTGCTGTGCAAGTGGACCGGGGTCGGAGGTAGCTGCAGGCTCCAGGCGGGCGGCGAACGACTGCAGGAGCAGGCGCGGGTGGAGGCTGAGGTGCGGTGCAGTTGGGCTAGGGCTGGAGGTGGTGGCGGCTGCGGGCTCCAAGCCGCCGCGAGCTGGAGGCGGTGGCGGCTGCGGGCTCCAAGCCGCCGCAAGCTGGAGGCTGGCGACGCGGTGGGGGGCACGGTCGGTGCACAGGCGGTCGGCGTCGGGGTACAGGCGGGCGGTGGACGGGCCTTGATCGATCGGTGCAGAAGCGGCGAGCGGTGGATGACTACGGGAGTAGGCGCGGGTGGCGGCTGAGGTGCGACACAGGTGGGCCGGGGCTGGAGGCGGTGGTGGTGGCGGTGGCGGTGGCGGCTGCGGGCTCCAAGCCGCCGTGGTCTAAAGGCTGGCGGGGCGCGGTCGGTGCGCAGGTGGCCAGCGTCGGGGTGCAGGTGGGCTATGGACGGGCCTGGTTCGATCAACGCTGGAGCGGTGAGCGGTGGCCGGGCCTGGCACAAGCGGCACAGGAGCTGTAGGCTTTTAAAGCAGAGCGGGCCCCTCCTAGGGGGCTGCAGCTTTCTCTCCGGTTTTTTTTTTTGCACCAAGGGTTGTGGCCCCCATCCTTTTGGGGCTGCATACGGACTGTGGCCTCCACTTAGGCGCGGGATCCATCTGTCAGCCCCCTATGGGGCTGCGTGCTTTCAAGGGTTGTGGCCTCCCCTCTACAGTCCTTTTTTTTTTTTGAGTCCTGACACTTTGATTTTCTTCTGAGCTTGACTCGTTTCTTGGCTTGAGTTGGTTCTGGATCTGGCTTGATTCGTTCATCTTCTTTCAAGTCTCACCCTTTCGACAGTCTTCCGGAAGCTGGCTGGATCGAAGAGGAGCTTTATCGTTGGAACAAATGTCTCTGCCTCCCTTTCATGTGTGTCTTCTGACTGGCGAGGTTGCGTCCGGGCATGCCGAGCGAGGCGGGCTGGATGTTCCTTTGGACGACCATGGATTGTTGGAAGCCTATAAAGAACTTTTTCTGGTGGCGATGCTGGCTTGAAGAACATCAAGATGGATAGTCTGGAGTTCGACAAGGAGGAAGACGAGGCTGTGAGCGTTAACGAGGGGCATACTACTTTAGTTGTCTTATGCTTGTTGATCTTGACCTTAGTGACAACCCCAACACCCCCCCCTTTTTTTTTTGAGGTCGCGAAGGATGCGGTTGTCGCTAATGCATCTTCCATTCTTTGGGTTGCTGCTTTTGACCTCAGTGGCAGTTCCAGTTCTTCGGGTCTTTGACTTTGAGGGACCGGTGACCTTCGGATGGGCCCGAGCTTTTGCACGAGCCTGACGGATTTCAAGGCGGATGACTCCTTGTTTGCGGGGTGCATGCACACCTTCCTGGAGGTTGCTCGTGCGTCGTTGCAGAAGTTGAGGTCTCATTTGGAGAAAGCTCAAGCGATCGAGAAGATTTCTAGAGTAGAGTTTGCGAAACAACGAGAAGAGCTGACGAAGCACTGGGAGCTAGTGGGGTGATCGAGAAGACTTCCTGATTAGAGCTTGCAAAGCCGTGTGCATAGCTGGTGTCATGTCGGAAGGTTACGGCCTTTTGACCCATCGAGTTGCAGCATATGTAGACCGCGGGAGGCAAGCTGCTTCAGCGCCTCAAGGACTTCGACTTTCTTGACATCTTTAGTTTGCTGACTGGACTTGTGAATCTGTACTTGTTCTCCTCTGGACTGGCCTTCTGGGATGACATTGGTGTATTTCTTTTTGTCTGGACTGAACCTTTGTAGGTTGCCTACGTACCCTACTGAGAGGGACCAAGTCGCACGTAGTTTGTTTTTTTTTTTGTGAAGTGCGGCCTAGCCTTAGGCATAGTACCTTTTGAGGTACTTGTCGTTGATAGGGCCGAGTGTAAACCCATCTAGTGTTATGAGGAGGTATGCGTCGCTGGAGTAGACTTCTTTGACGGCGTGCGATCCATCCCACTTGGTGTCAAACTTCTTTTCTCCTTAGTGTGAGAAAATGATGGGGTACTTGACTGCAAGCACTAGCTCTCCGGTTTGGAAGGATCGAGGACGAATCTTCTTGTTGAAGGCTTCTGCCAGACCATTGGTTGGGGCATTCTACATTGTTGAGCACCTTTGCTTGATGTCGAACTTGGCAAAGAACTGGCTTACAGCAGCATTCTTGAATTGCTTCTCGTTGTCCGTGACGATGTATCGAGGGATGCCGTATCGAAAGATGATGTCGTTCTAGATGAAGCTGATGACGAAGTGCCTTGTGACTTCTTGCAATGGTATTGTTTCAGCCCATTTGGAGAAGTAATCTGTTGCCGCCAAAATGTAGAAATGTTGTTTGGATGACTTGGGCAAAGAACCGACGATGCCGAGTCCCCATCCGTCGAAGGGCCATGACGCGATCGTCGGATGCAAAGGCTCTGGTGGTTGAAGGATGTAATCGCCATATAGGTGGCAAGCATGACATTTCTTTGCAAACTCCAAGCAATCCTTAACCATAGTGGGCCAGTAATAACCCATCCTCCGGACACGAAAGTGGAGCTTTGGATCGGACTAATGCGAGCCACAGATTCCAACGTGGACATCTTCCAGTGCTGCTTCCGCCTCTTCTTTTGCAAGACACCTCAGGAGAGTACCATCATAGCTTTGACGGTACATCTCGCTATTGCAGTAGAAGAACTTCAGAGACCGTCGGCGAATATCGATTTTGCATTTTGGATTGTCTGGGATCTTCCCATGGACGAGATAATCCACGAAGGGTTATGTCTAATCTTGTTTTTCAATCATGAGGATGTGCACCATATTGACTTGAACTGGAACCCCAGCACGGCCATCTTTATTGGTGATCACTATTCTTTGACAGATGGGGACGATGAGCTAATGTCCTTCTAAAAACAGGAGTGTAGCTGCCAAATTTGTAAGCGCATCGGCCTGTTGTTTGAGATTCCTGAAGACATGCTGAATGGAAGTGGCCTCGAGTGCGTCAAGGAGTTCCAGAGCTCGTGTGTGTAGTGACACGAGGTCTTCCTTGTTGACTTCGTATGCCCCCAAGACTTGCTGGATGACGAGCTGGGAGTCGCCAAAGATCTAGAGTCCTTCAAGCTTCATGTCGTTGGCGAGTTCGAGGCCGATAAGTAGCACTTGATATTCTGCCATGTTGTTAGAGCATGATTCTGACAGTAGAAACGAGAAGGGGAGTATCTCATCGTTTGGAGTGATAAAGATGACCCCTACTCCTGCCACGTCTTGCCTTGCTGCGCCGTCAAAGAACATCTTTCAAGAGAGAGCGATGTCGAAGGAGAACACTTTTTATCTGGGAGATCTTCTAACAGTTCCCATTCAACTGGGAGAGGATATTCTACCAGGAAGTCCGTGAGAGCTTGCCCCTTGACTGCCTTCTGTGGCACGAAGGTGATGTCAAACTCGAGGAGTAATAGTGCCCATTTGGCTAAACGTCTGGAGAGCACCGGTCTTGACATAATGTACTTGAGAGGGTTGGCTTTCGAGATAAGCTTGATAGCGTGAGCCAGCATGTAGTGTCGTAGCTTCTTTATAGCGAAGATAAGCGCCAGACAGACTTTCTTGATCGGGGAGTAGTTTAGCTCCGCACCGACAAGGGTGTGACTCAAGTTGTAGCATGTTGTCTCCTTGACTAGTCCGTTATCTTGAGCAAGAAGTGCCCCCAAAGATTGCTCTTAGGCACTAATGTAAAGGATCATCAGCTTTCCTTCAACTAGTGCTGATAGAACTGACGGTTTTAGCAAATAGTCCTTGACGCTTTGGAGAGCTTCTTAGCAAGCTTCGTCCCACTTGAATGACGCTCCTTTCTTCATGAAGCGATTGAAGTGGCGGCATTTTTCAGCTAGGTTGGCGATGAATCTTCTGATATACGCCAGATGCCCTTGGAGACCTCTGAGATCTCGCACCATCTTTGGTGTAGGCATGTTGATGATAGCATCAATTTTGGATTGATCTATCTCAATGCCTTGATATTGTACTACGAAGCCAAGGAATATACCCGAGGAGACTCCAAATGCGCACTTGAGTGGATTCATGTGGAGTTGGTACCTTCAAAGCCATTTGAAGATTAGCTCGAGGTCCTGAAGATGTGTTGACTTCTTCTTGGACTTTACAACAAGGTCGTCGACGTAGCACTCCATGTTTTGATGAAGAATGTCGTCGAAGATTCTCTACATAGCTCGTTGGTAGGTGGCTCCTGTGTTTTTCAAGCCGAAGGGCATGACTTTGTAGCAGTAGATCCCCTTTGGTGTACGAAACGTCGTGAGCTCTTCGTCTTTGGGCGCCATCCGGATCGTCAACAAATCGGGGTTCGTTCGTGGTTCATCAACTGTAGCCAAGAAGCTAGGAATTGGTCTTCCTTTGAAGCCGATGGCGGTTCTGTTTTGGTTGTTTTTTTGGTGTTTATTTTTTTCTTTTTTTTAGGGAGCTGGCAATCCATCTCTTTCGTCAGGTGTAGCGGTGGTGTTTGTGTACGTTGTTGTGATTGGGGGTCTTGTGCATCCTTGTCTTTCGCCGGTGTGGCGAAGGTTGTTTTGGTTGCGCCGGGTTGTGGCATTTTGGTCTCCTACAGGTGTGACGAGGCTTTGTGTCATTGTGTCGATCTGTGGTAATTCCGTCGGGTGGCGTGGTTTGTAGTTTTCGTCGGGCTGTGGTAGCTCCTGGGGGTCTGGTGGTGAACACCCCCCCCCCCCCCCCCGTTCTTTGCAATAAAAAAAAAAGAATAAGCTAGGTCCCATAGTAAAATCAAAGTAAGAACAATGCGAATACAGGGGACTATTGGAAACTAATTCAAATAGGTTTTAAAACTGATGGTTTTACATGGATTTGTTGGAAATTTAATCGTTTTAAACTAGCAATTTAGGACTTAATCAAATTATTGATGGCAAAACGTTTAATAGATCAAATATTTTTATTAAGAAAAATTATTTCGTAGGCAAAGACAAGTCATAAGTTTCTTTTAGAAATGGTTTGCCAAGGCAAAGCAGGTTCTATTGAACCATCATTTACCTTGCCGAACTTTTCTAGAAGAGAAAAATTATATCTAGATGATAGCTAATTATTTTGTATTAGATGTAAATTGATTTTTATAGATCTAGTAAGAGCAAAAGAAAAGAGTTAAAAATTCTGGCCTGGTGGTCGAATCACGTTAGACGTTGTCCCAAGAATCTTATTGCCCCCTCTCGTGCTGGTCCGTTGTAATGGATCTCGGTGAAACGATAACCCCAATCAGGCGACCTCCTTCTCGTCGGCACGACTTCAAAAAGGCTTTGTGAACTTTGAATAACTTTCAGGAACTCAGCGACTCGAAAGCAAGAGAAGAGATTCTCTCAAAGCAAAGGGACATCACAAATTTGAATGAGAGAAAAAAGAGAGAGAGCAGAGAGTAATTCTGATTTTCAGAGTGTACCTTCTCTATGATTGCACCGAGCTTTATATAGGCCTTGGGGCAGTTAATAGGAGACTGACAGAGGGAAGCGGTTTATGGACTGCGATCAAGCCCATTTACTTCATATGTTACAGCTCGCAGATAGCATTCTCGTAGCTGCTAGTATGCAGCAACGTCTAGTAGCCAAAATGAAAAGTAATAAAAACATTAAGGGGAAAGAAATAAAAACAAAAATAATGCAGGTGCGGGCTAACCCATTTTGAAGTGGCTACTGTGTCCGGATCCGCAGATGCATACACACGCGCCGCCCAGCCCAAGCCCAAGCCCGGCCTGGCCCGGCTCGATTCGACACACATGTGCGTGCGTGTGTGAGCTTGTGGAGCTCCTTCTCTTGTGTGATGACTAATAGGGGAAAAAAGGGAATCTCTTTTAAATGGATAAGGGGGTTTTGCCCTTACCGATATGGGACTAAAGTTTGTTTGGTTTGTGTAGTTTTCAAACACACAACCAACAATCCCCCACATGTGTTTAACACCACCAAATTAAATAATTAAAATTTTAAGATAAAAATAAAAGGACTTCGTTGGATTCCTTATACTAAGCAGTATGTGTGGTTTTCAAGCACACAACCAATAGGATTTTGGTGTTTAATTTGTAATCAGATTTAGGGTCCTAATTTTACTGGATTTACTGCCGAAAAGAAAGAGCTCGATTTTGATTCTTTGTTGTTATTTTTTAAAAAACATGTCTAGAGGTGGAACTATTTAGCATGTTGTATGCGCAGAAAAAGATTCAGGTCATCTTTATTGCACAAAACGATATTACAGAGGTCAGGACCCGGGGACTCAGGGGTGGTGAACCACATGCGGTGAAGATTTGATCAGGAGATTGTGGGAGAGATCCTCTGGAAGGTCCCTTTGATCCGTGTCTTCACGTTAATTCGTGTGAGATCTCTGAAGGGGTTGCCCAGTACAGAGATCTTTACAAGGTGAGGGTTTCTTGAGAGGCTAAGGAGTTTCCACCATGGATTTTGTCCCTTTCGTGCTTCGCGCTTTCTCGACTAGGGGGTTTTTGGCTTCACTCCTCGGTCTTCGTGACTCCCATGGCTCTAGCTAGATCTCAATGTCCTCGATCATCAGTTCGTGACATTGATCGTGCTTCTAGCGTCAGCTCCGGCCATGGCTTTCGACTTTGGCTTTGCTTTGGCATGGCTCTGGCTTTTGCTTTGCTTTGGCGCTTGCGCTTGGACGTAGATGAGTAGAGGCTTGCGATGTTTTAGTTCTTCCGAACTTTGCATCGTATCGGTTAGAACGTGCGGTGCTTTGCTCGTGATCGTCGTAGTTACTCGGCTTTGGCACTTGCATTGTTTTGACGCGGGATTTACCGGTGCTTTTGCTTTGACTTTGGCTTGTTAGCTTTTGCTTTGGCATTGACTCGATATTCTCCTCGAACGACGATGGCTACACTTTCACTTCTTCTTTATTCTTTCGGCTTTCTTGATGGTTGTGGCGTCTGCTTGATTTCTCCACTTCTTCGGGCTTCTTTGGCGTGAACGGAGTTGAAGACTTTGTTTTGAAGATGACGAGTGTAGTATCGCTTCGGGTATCCTTCTCCAAGCTTTCTACTTCTTGAATAGAGCGGATATTGTTGAAGACGATAGGGTGATACCGATTCGATCTTCTTCTCTGGGCTTTTGGGCTTGATCGGAGTTGAAGGTTTGATGAAGATGGCGGGGTGGTGCCGCTTCGATCTTCTTTTTTGGGATTTTGGGCTTGATCGAAGTTGAAGGCTTAATGAAGACGACGGGGTGATGTCACTTCGATCTTCTTCTCTGGCCTTTGCTTCTGGTGTCTTCGGAGTTGAAGGTCTGTTGAAGATAATGGGTTGATGCTGCTTCGATCTTCTTCTCCGGCCTTTGCTTCTGGCATCTTTGGAGTTGAAGGTCTGTTGAAGACAACGGGGTGATGCCGCTTTGATCTTCTTCTCTGGCCTTTACTTCTGGCATCTTCGGAGTTGAAGGTTTCTTTTTCTCCGATCTTTCTTCTTCGTGCAAGGAGTCAAAGGGTTGATCTTCTTGTGCAAGGGTGTTCAAGTTGATGCGAACTTTCAATGGAGCGGATGTTGTTGAAGTCAACTAGTGTGGTTACCATTGAACCACCAGAACACGTCTTCTATATTTAGGAGAGAAAATTATATAAGTAGCTCAGGATCTCCTTCACTCTAGGCGAAGTGGGCTAACTCATGGCCTTGGACAACTCACCTCACCTCATCCGCCTTGGCATCACGACCTCAAGAGTCTTGGCTATTAGTTATTGGCTATTGGATCTTGGTCTTCACAATCCACCCCCTTTAAAGGATACACATCCACGTATAGGGTTAGGCCCCCCCCATTGTGAGGGGAACCGGCTCTGATACCATTTTATAACATCTGCTTCAAACACACAAGATATTTTTTACTTTACTTGTCCCCGCACAAGGAGTTCCCAAGAGATCACCCATCCTTGTACTACTCTTGCCCAAACAAACTTAACTACAAAGTTATTACAAAATCTATAGCGGCGCGTGTTTTAAAACACATTATCTATATTTGAGAGGAAAAATTATATAAATAGCTCAGGATCTCCATCTCTCCAAGTGATGTGGGGCTAATTCATGGTGTGACGGCCAAGATCCAATAGCCAATAGCCAAGACTCCAGAGGCTGTTATGCCAAGATGGATGAGGTGAGGCCGGGTGAGGTGTCTAAGGCCATAAGTTAGCCCTACATTATCTGGAGAAAAGAAGATCATGAGCTACTTATATAATTTTCTCTCCCAAATATAGAAGGCGCGTTTTAAAATAATGTGCTGTTACATAAGAACTCCGTATTTAAGCGTGGTCGAGCGAGAGTAGTACTAGGATGGGTGACATCTTGGGAAGTTCTCATGCAGGTACGTGCAAAGCGGACAATATCCCTTATGGGTAATACGTCCATGTGTAGGGTTAGACCCTCCATTGCGAGGAGAAACTGCTCTAATAACTTTATGTAACATCTGCCCCAAACACACAATATATTGTCCGTTTTTCCCGTGCTCGCACGAGGACTTCCAAGGAGGTCACCATCCTAGTAGTACTCTCACCCGAGCATGCAAAACTATGGAGTTCTTATGATAACATCCATCCCAAACACACAAGAAATTATCCGCTTTGCACGTGCCCGCATGAGAACTTCCTATGGGGGTACTCCACAAGTCTATTGAGCATACTCCTATGGCATACTTAGGTGGTAGGGCTAGTGGCTAGTAGACCTGTCAATGGACTGAATTTTGATCCGAATCTAATCCGTTAAGTCTGATATGGATAGGGTTTTTTGATCCGATAATATGATAACGATCTTAATCTGATAACCATTTACTTAACAAATTAGATATTGATTTAGGTCAATCCATTAAGAACCTGATCCGATAAACTATAACATAATATATTATATTTTATCCATTGTTAGATTAAATTGCTTTAGATTTTTTTTTTTTGCTATTTGATTGCTTTAGATCTAAGGCCTAAGAGTTAATATAAAAAAGATACTCATGGTCCCCTGATCGAGACTCAAATTTTGTGGATTCAACGCTAAACGATATTACAACCATCCGATATACTCCTGTCGATGATTCAGATTCTAATCCGAATCCAAATCCAAATTTGACAACCCGTTACTTAACGGATCAGATTTGGATATATGCTAATCCGATCTGAGTCCGATTTGTTGACAAGACTAGTGGCTAGGCGTGGACTTGAGCAAGTTCAACCCGTCCAACTCAAACCCAACCCAAACAATCGAGAAGCACAGACAAAGTTGGAGAAAAACTTGGATGGATTTGGACAAAAAAAGATCAGTCCAATTTCAATTTCGACTGGTTTGGACACAGATCTTACCCAACCCAAGTACAGTGGCATACTTGCATCTCACTACAGTGGATCCACTAATCTGATCTCATTACACTACAACGGTGTAACGATGAGTGGATCACCCTCAGATCTCATTGCACTACATTGGGGCAACGATTAGTGGCGTACACACAGTCACACACTCACACCCGCTCGAGTGCTTGACTAATCCAGTAATCTATATATAAATCACAAATTCACAATAGAGAAAGAGAAAGCCTGACCCCACAAGACCGACATCCTCTGTTCTTATCTTACTCCCTCGTTTGTCTTTATCCGACGATGCAGGGCAATGCTTCATTTTCAATCAAATGGTTTTGATCACTTAATTTTGTTATTTTTTTTCCATCTACATATGTTTCACAAGCATTTTTAATTGGGCAATCCGATCAACCCACCCATTTTTTTTTCAAATTGGGCAACCCGAGCAACCCAAACGGGCAAGCACGAGTTGGGCTTCCACGGGTTTCATTGGCAAAAAGGGGTATGATGTGTAGAGGTCTGGTTGGGCATGGGCAGACCCTTCAACCCGCCCCAATCCCACCCCAAGCCAGTGCTCGGTGAGCAGGCACATACCCCAACACCTCATAGAACGATTTTGTTCACCGTCCTAAAAGGATGATGAACAATTGGTCAATTTCAAAGGCATTTGGTCATTTCACCATTTATTAGGTAGCTAGCAAATTTGGATCAATAGATGATTGTGATAGTTACATAAAATCGGATAGCTAAGATGATTTTTTTGGTCCAAGTAAGTACAATATCGATGTGCCATATTATATAGATGTTCATGGTTGATTGGTCCATAATGTTTTTCATATTATGGCAGTGTAACTTTTGCATCAAAAAAGTACTATGGTACTCAACCCGGGCCACATCCATCAGCCCTACTGAAATTAGAAACTCAGAAGAGAGGCAGATTGAACCGAGTTATTTTGAATGGGTATAACCTCGCTACCAGTGTACTTCACTCTGATGCAGGTAGGACGTTTCAGAGTCTCGGAGTGATAAACTAACGACACTTTCTTGCCGTCATCTATTGTATCGAGCTTGTCCTCCATCCTCCGAGCCTTCGCCTCATTGATGGGAGGCACCTGGCTTGTACCTGGCAGGGTGGGGGGGCACATCGCCCTGATCCCTCATCCCTTCCTCTTCGCCCCTTTCTTCTTCCTCCTCCTCATCGTCTTCCTCTTCTTCTTCTTCTTCTTCCTCCTCTTCTTCCTTCTCTTCCTCTTCTTCCTCCTTCCCTTCTTCTTCTTTCTCGCCTTATTCTTCTTCCTCTTAACCTTCACCCTCGCCCTCATGCTACTACTCCTCCCCTTTCTCTTCCTCCTCCTCTTCATCCCCCTTCGTGACCTTCCTCTTCTTGACCTGGCCTCACCTGGTTATGATCATTTTTTCTTCACCTGGCCCAGAGCGCCTCCTTTTGTCGTACACCTTCTTCTCGGCTCGAATATATCGAACCACCCTGCTCGTCTTGGGGTCCTCCTCATAGTCAGAGTATAGGGTGTCATCCCCATACCTCACTGACACCCGGTGCATCATATTGGTATTTCCATAGCGAACCGGGCATTGTGCGAACTACTTCTAGGACCTGGTCCCATAGGTCAGCTCCAAGAACATATTGTCAATCGATCCGACTTGCTCGGAAGTCCAGCGGAGATCACCTCCTAGCCCATACCGTTCGACCTCCTTGTGGACATCATTACGAGGCATCTCCGGCACCGACAGGGGAGTCCATGTCGCAGAGATGGAGATAGACCAATCAATATAAAACTTGTCTGAGGGGACTATCGGTGATGGGGCAAAGGGCAGAAACGCCATGCAAATTGAAGAATAGGCTATCTTTTCTTGATACCCACTGATAATGGTAGAAGAAGTAGCCTAGCTCGATCCTTGCCTGCTCGCCTTCAAGAACACTGGAGTAGCAGGCCCTCAGCTGAACCTGGTAATCTATCTCCGCCCTGCAGAAGGCGTAGATGATTCTCCATGTATTTCCTGTCAGCTACCTTGGGCAGAGTCCGAACGTGTTCAGCAGCCTGGCCACGAAGGGGAGTAGAGGTAGATGGAGCCTGCAGTTGGGCTGCCCGATCGTCACTATAGTGCCCATGATCTTTCCTTACTGGCGTCCTCGGCGTACACAGATCGCTTATCTATGCCGAAGGCATCCTGTACCCCAGGCGAGCGCGGGGCGATGGGCGCCTTCGGTGAAGAACCCCTACAGCCTCTCCTACTTCTCCCTCTTGGCATCAGTGGGCTTCCGACCGATCCCGTATTCGAAGACAGGCTCCTCAGATAGAGGCTTCAGTGGCCTCAGCATGAAATTAGACTTTGGGATATGCTTGGGTTTGGTAGGAGCAAAAACAAACCCAACTCCCAGAAGGCTCTTACCGAGGCTGCCCTTTGCCTTGCCCTTCCCTGCAATCTTCGACGACGAAGGCTCAGCAGTGGCTTTCCCCTTCTTCGACCCATCTCGCTAAGAAGGCTTCACCTTCGGGGGAACGATGTTGCTGGTGCAGCTTGCAGAGACCATCATGACCGATCGAAGAACAGAGAGCAGAGAACAAGGAGCAAAAAGCAAAGAAGTCAAGAATTTTTCTGACAGCATGGAGTAAAATGAACTCTGGGACTGGATTTATATACGCCCAAAAAGCTTGGCGGGAAACTCTATGTGACATATTGCAGCATCAGACTGGTAGATGGTGAATCGACAGGCTAGACAAAACGACAGGCCAGACGAAATGACAGGCCAGACGAAATGACAGGCCAAGCGAATTGACAGGCAGACGAACCGACAAGGCAGAGGAAATGACAGAAAAGACGAAACGCCAACTCCAACTCACCCGATTGACAAGCAGACGATTGGGTGAAATTTCACAGAATCGGCCAAAAAGACTTCACCCAATCAATAGGGAGATGATCGAATGAATTTCCAAAGGATTGGGGAAAAAACATAGTTTTCTACCCGATCGCCTCAAGTTCCACCGGTTGAAAATATCCGATCGGTTAAATTTGACCGATTGGCCAAGAAGACTTTACCCAATCGATAGGCAGACAATTAGGTGAATTTCTAAAGGATCGGGCAAAAAAAATAATATTTTACCCGATCGCCCCAAGTTCCACCGGTTAAAAAAATTTGATCGGTCAAATTTGACCGATCGGCCAAAAAGACTTCACCCAATCGACAGGTAGACGATTGGGTGAATTTCCAAAGGATCGGGCAAAAAACATAGTTTTTTACCCGATCTCCCTAAGTTCCACTGGTTTAAAATATCCGATCGTTTAAATATGATCGATCGGCCAAAAAGACTTCACCCAATCGACAGGTAGATGATCGGGTGAATTTCCAAAGGATCGGGCAAAAATCACAGTTTTTTACCCGATCGCCCCAAGTTCCACTGATTGTAAAAACCCGGTCGATGAATTTCGACCGATCGGCCAAAAAGACTTCACCCGATCAACAGGTATACGATCGGGTGAATTTTCAAAAGATCTGAAAAAATATGGTTTTTTGCCCGATCACCCCAAGTCCCACCTGTTGAAAGTACCCGGTCGGAAAACTTTGACCGATCGATAGAAGATACCTGATCGGTCAACTTTGATCGATCAATAGAAGATACCCGATCGGTCAACTTTGACAGATCGGTCGAAGACTTAACCTGATCGACAGGCAGACGATTGGGTGAATTTTCAAAGGATCTGGCAAAAAACCTGGTTTTTTACCCGATCGCCCCAAGTACCACCTGTTGAAAGCACTCGATCGGACAACTTTGACCGATCAGTAGAAGATACCCGATGGTCAACTTTGACCGATCGGTCAAAGACTTTACACGATCGACAGGCAGACGATCGGATGAATTTCTAAAGGATCTGGCAAAAAATTTGGTTTTTTGCCCGATCGTCCCAACCTGTTGAAAGCACCCGATCAGACAATTTTGATCGATCAGTAGAATACACCCGATCAATTGACTCTGACCGATCGGTCGAACACTTCACCCGATCGATAGGCAGACAATCGGGTGAATTTCCAAAGGATCGGGTGAAAAACCTGGTTTTTTGCCCGATCGCTCGAAATCCAAACAGTTGAAACACCCGATCGAACAATTTTGACCGATTGGTAAGAGATACCCGATTGGTCAACTTTGACTGATCGGTTGATGAATTCACCCGATCAACAGGCTGACGATCGGGTAAATTTTCGAAGGATCGGGTCACAAACTCACTTTTTGCCCGATCGCCCAAAGTTCCACCGGTCAAAATCACCCGATCGGTCATGAGCACCCGATCGATCGATCTTGACCGATCGGTCGCCAACACCCGATCGGTATGTCTTGACCGATCGGTTGCCAGAGTCCTATCAGCCAGCAATGCTCGACGAGATCTCGATGACACCAACCCTTGGTAGGGGATTTAGCACCTAGATTCCAAGTCAGTCTAGGGGTCCACAGAGACGATAACGAGACCCACCAACCCTGCCTAGGGGTCCACAAAGACAACAATGGGACCAACCAGCCCTGCTTGGGGGTCTACAGAGATGACGGTGGGGCCCACCAACCCCCGCCTGGATCCAGACGAGCTGTAGAAAACCGCCCTATACCCCGATTCCCATCCAAAAAACTCTATAAATAGCAGACCCGACAAGTGTAATAGGATCGAATATTTGATTTCTGAATCGGACTTTCAAAAAATCCAGAGCTCTGATATCCTAACCTTTCAATCTTCTTTTGGAAGAGAAAATAGTGATACTCGGTCGAGGTCACTTAAGTTCAATTATTAGTGAATTCAGGTTGCTCCTCATAGCACGGAGACGTAGGCTTCGGCTGAACTTCGAGATCACATCTTGTGTCAACTCTCAGTTGATATTTCTCTCACTTCTAACTCTAAATCTAAGACCTCTCTTCTACTCCGAAGCTTAAGCTCATAGGTACAAATATTTAACAACATACGATCTAGTCAAACGTTTGATCAGACTTTCGACTCGACTCGATTAACTGGTTGGGCGAAGTCTTCGGGTCGGCAAGGAGATCATCCCCCACACGTGGCTCTCTTTCAAATCCATTTAAAAACCATAAAGATGATAAATTTTCATTCAATGACATTTAATGGTCATTTGATGTTAATCTTTCTCTCTCTCTAACAAGTGAATCAAACTCATTTTAGATTTCACACTTCTTTGAACAGTTGCAATGTCGCCTTTGCCAAATTGCGTGCATCAAGAACATTCGGGCATTGCCCAGGTTTCTTACTTGTCTATATATCTATACGAAAATGGAAGCCTCTCTCCCGTGTTATTATACATGGATGTCTTTTAAAGAGCTATTCTTCTTCCCTGTGTGAACGCGGCTCTCTTTTAAATCCATTTAAAAACCAACTATAAAGATGATAAATTTTCATTCAATGTCATTTAATGGTCATTTGATGTTAATCTCTCTCTCTCTCTCTAACAAGTGAATCACACTCCCTTCAGATTTCACACTTCTTCGAACAGTTACGATATCACCTTTGCTAAATGGAGTGCATCAAGCACATTCGGGCGTTACTCGAGTTTCTTACTAGTATCTATACTAAAATGGAAGCCTCTCTCCCGTGTTGTGACACGTGGACATCTTTTAAAGAGCTAGAATTCTTCTTTCGTGTGTGAACGTGGCTCTCTTTTAAATCCATTTAAAAACCTACCATAAAGATGATAAATTTTCACTCAATGACATTTAATGGTCATTTGATGTTAATCTCTCTCTCTCTCTCTCTCTCTCTCTAACAAGTGAATCACACTCACTTCAGATTTCACACTTCTTCGAACTATTGTGATGTCGTCTTTGCCAAATGGTGTACGTCAAGCACATTTGGGCATTGCCCGAGCTTCTTACTAGTGCTCATTCTATTCCCGGTCTCAAACTGAAGAGAGACACCACTGAACACCACCATGTAGCCATCCCATTCCTCCCCCAGCACCGGCGTGCAACGCCACACCCATATCAGCCACCTAGCATAACCCAGGTTGACCATCCTCTCCCTTTCCTCCTCCCCTCTAAATAACTTGAAATCATGTCAGTGGTTCCCCGTTGCCAATGATGCCCATCAGGAGCCACCTATGGCATCTGCAAGTTGCGGGTTAGGGTTTCGATGAGGGTGAAGGAGGGGTAAGGAGGAGGGGGAAAGAGAAGTGGAGGAGGAAAGGGGATGTGCTGGAGGAGGAGGATGGATGTGTAGGTGG
Source organism: Chamaelirium japonicum (assembly GCA_947650365.1). Lineage (NCBI taxonomy): Eukaryota > Viridiplantae > Streptophyta > Magnoliopsida > Liliales > Melanthiaceae > Chamaelirium > Chamaelirium japonicum. Next base: position 69,973 of record CANTAL010000309.1, read on the forward strand.
TTTCCCAGGTAGGGGGTCGGGGTCGGGGTACTTAGGAATGAGGTATCGGGACACATCGGGCAATCTTTCATTTCCAAGTATGATGGTAGGAGAATAGTGTGGTGCAAATATTAATACCCATTTTGTATATACGATTTGTTTGAGTTGTTGGGTTTTGGCTCGACTTCACCCAGCTAGTCTTGGACTCGGTTGGTCTAGTGGGTAATAGGTTGGGCTCAGAGGTATGTGGTCAAGTCATCTCAAACCAACCCTAATCCTATATGTGTCGGGATTAGTTTTAGGGTTTGACTAGGTGTGAGTCCCAACTCCGGGGCAACGAGAATATATCACACCCAGCGCACCTCATTAGTAAACGCGAACCCATAGGAGACCCGATATAGGAAATAGGGAAATGTGTTTAGGTTTAGGTCTATAGGGTTTTAAGGGTGGGTGCCAATCCCGTGTGCCCAATCCTTGTGCACAAAAACCGAGAGGAGAGCGAGAGATCGCAAACTGTGTGATCTCCTCTCTTCCCTCCCTTCCGTCCATCCGCAGAAATCAGAGTAAAAGGGTTGTGGCGAAGTCCAATCCCTCCCCCCCTTCTCTCCACCATTCTCCTCTCTCCTAAAGCCAAAAGAAAGACAAAGAGGACTGCTGCGATTGAAGCCCTCTCCCTCCCTCTGGTGCTCTCGATTTTGCAAGAAGGAGAGAGAGAGAACGAGAGAGATAGAAGGCTCGACTGCCTTTCTCCCTCCCCTTGAAGATTTGCTTTCTGTTAGATTGAATTAGAGACAGAGAGAGAGAGAGAGAGGGGATCATTAGGCTTTGTAATCCCTCTGTCGTCTCGATAATAGAGACAACTGTATGCTTTTGTGTAGAATATTTTCTTACACTTGGTATCAAAGCCTATTTTTCTCTGATCAATAATCCATATTGTTAGTGTTTTGATCCCTTTTGCAATTAATGATGGGGTTTTTTTCGGTTCCTTAAATCCATAATCGATTAGGTAATGGATCATTAAAACCCTAACAATTCGCATATGAGTTTTTCTGCTCCGATCGACCATTAGGGTTTCAAGGGGAGTTTCATGATCGGCAATCGATTCTCCCAATTGGCTTTTACCGAGGGATGGGGCAGGTATGCCATGCGACAAACCTTGAATTTGAGATAGTTGACTGAAATCAGGTAGATCCGAAATTCAGGTCGTGTGGCTACTTTCACCCCGATTCGGAAATCGAATCATAGCGAAGGGTTGTATGCCACAGGGCATGTTTATTTCGATCATAAGTTTCAATGTGTGGATTTTTTTTGGTTTTTCGACTGAATCCAGTTACGTCGGTCCGGCTATATGGATAATTGTATAAGTTTTGCGAACGATCACGATCTAAAGCCCTCTCATGGTGTGTGATTCGAAACTAGGCAAAGCATCCTAGATCATTCTCCATGAGTGATTCACACAGTATGCACCATGGGGTCTGACCGATGATAAAGCAGTGCGAGAGTGTATCATGCAGGTGCATGATACTGTTCTAGTGTGTTATGAATCTAATCATGTTCATTCTTATAAATCTGACAATGACTTGTGGATTGATTCTGGTTCTACAATCCATATATCTACCATCATGTAGGGGTTTTTCGGCTTACAAGACCCAACTGATAGAGAGAAAGTCATCTTCACGGGAAATAAACTAAGCTCCAAGGTAGAAGGTATGGGGATCTATAGATTAATCCTCCAGATCGGATACTTTTTGGACTTGGATAGAGTTTTCTATGTTTCAAGTTTCTCTAGAAATTTGGTGTCTATTTCAAGACGGGTGCCTATGAGCTTTGTTTTCAGTTTGATGGTTCTATCATTCTGATCAACAAAGATTCAGTTCTCATAGGCTCTGGTAGATTAATTGATGCCTTATAAACTGAACATAGACTCTAAAAGTAATTATTCCATGATGACCATAAATGAAAATATTATCAATAAGAATTTCTCCTCTCTGTGGCACAAAAGATTAGGCCATATCTTTTTGGAGAGGCTAAAGAGGTTAGTAAAGGAAGGGATTCTAAATACCCTTGACTTTATCGACTTCGAGGTTTGTAGGGACAGCATAAAGGGAAAACAGATCAATAAATCTTCTAAAGGTGCCAGGAGGAATACTGAGATGTATGATATCATACACACGGATCTCTGTGGACCGTTTAGTACAACTTGTCTGAATGGTCAATGATATTTTATATCGTTTATAGATGACCATACGAGATATATGTATCTCTATCTCGTTGACGATAAGTCAGAACCTCTTAAAGCTTTCAAAGTCTATAATCCGGTATGAATATCAAGATTATTAGATAAGACAGAGGTGGTGAGTATTATAGTTGGTACACAGAGTGTGGATAAAGACTAGTCTAGTTGTGAAGTTCCTTGAGAAGTATGATTTGCAACTCCTCCCTTCCTCTTAATATGTGAAGTGAAGCCTTGAAAACCGTCGTGTATGTTCTTAATAGGGTTTCATCTAAGGTCGTTCCTAAAATACCCTTTGAGTTATGAAACAGATTAAAGCCTAGTTTAGATTACATGAACGTATATATAGGGTTGTCAAGTCGAGGTTAGGGTGTACAACCCATATGAGAGGCTGTTAAACCCTCGGACAAACAGTGACTTCTTTATTGGGTATACGGAGAAGTCCAAGGGTTACAGGTTCCATTGTCCATCGCACTCACCAAAAATAGTAGAAGCAAAATACTCGTTTTTTTGAAAGTGGCAACTTCAATGGGAGTGTCCCTACATAAGAAATTATGTTTGAGGAGATATGGGTTCCGGTTTATATACCCATGATATAGGAGGGACAAAATGATCATCAAGATGAACCACTTATTGTAGTTCCTGATTAACCAGTTCCTGACATCCCATCTGATGCAGAACAAGTTGCCACTAAACATATCATTGAGGAACCAACATGTTTTAGGAGATCTAAGAGAATATGTAGAGTGGTAATTTATAGCGACTATGAAGTATACCTCCTAGAGTCAAAGAAGTCTGATACTATTATCAAACTATTTCCAGATCCCAAAACTTTTCTGAAGCCATGACCTAAAAAGATTCTGCAAAATGGTTAGAAGACGTGAAAGATGAGATGAAATCCTATGCGGATAATCAAGTCTGGAATTTAGTTAAGTTACCTAAAGGGGCTAAGGCCATCGGCTGCAAGTGGGTCTATAAAACCAAGACTGATACCGCAGGTAACATCGAACGACATAAAGGAAGACTTGTAGCCAAAGAATTTACTCAAAGAGACGGTATTGATTATCATGAAACATTCTCTCCAGTTTCTAAAAAGAATTCATTAAGGATAATCTTTGCTTTGGTAGCTCACTATGATCTTGAGCTACAACAGATGGACGTAAAAACGACTTTCCTAAATAGGGATCTAGAGGAGGAGGTGTATATAGCGCAACTTGAGGGTTTTACCTATGGTAAAGGTAGTCAGCTAGTCTAAAAATTGAAGAAGTTATTATGTGGACTGAAACAGACATCCCGACAGTGATATTTGAAGTTCCACAATGTTATTACCTCCTTCAGTTTATAAAGAATATTGCATTTATCTTAAGATATGTGGGAGCTATTATGTGTTTCTAGTCCTATATATGTGGATGACATTCTTCTTGCTTTAAATGACTTAGGGATGATACACACGACAAAATAGTTTCTCTTTCAGAACATTGACACAAAGGACTTAGGCGAGGCATTATACATGATTGGCATTGAGATCATCAGGGATCGATCTCAAAGATCACTATGGTTATCTCAAAGGGCCTATGTTGATAAAGTTATGAAAATGATTAATATGGAGAACTGTTCGCTGGGTATTGCTTCTATTGTTAAAGGTGACAGATTCTACTTGTCCCAAAGTCCGGGAAATTCTTTTGAAAGAGAAGTTATAGAAAATATTTTGTATACATCTGCAGTTGGCAGCTTGAAGTATCTTGAGGTCTATACAAGACCTGATATCAGCTTTGCAGTACGGATATTGGGAGAACGATTTTGTTCCAACCTCTTTAAAGAGGTTGGATGTTCCCGGTCTCTCTCATTGGTCCGTATCGAGGTCTTTTGGTAATTTCACTATGATAAACAGTATGAAATAACCAAAAGCCCTCGATATGAACCAATGAGACAATATGGTTGTTGTGTTCTTCTCAAAGAACAACAAGAGCGGAAGTCGTAGCAAGCACATCGACATAAAATATCTGGTTGTGCGGGATGATCAATTAGCTGATAAGATCATTGTTCAACATATTGGTACAGAGCTTATGGTTGCAGATCCAATGACCAAGGGATTACCACTCATTCAATATAAGGGTCAAGTAGATAGCATGAGGCTTCGAAGCTCATTGTATGTTTGATTATGCTTGTACTTTTTTTTTTGGTAGCTAATAAAGTTTTTATTTTCGTCTCACTCTGGATATGTATACTTAAGTTTCTAAGACATACAATAAGAGCTCAGAGTAAGCTTGTTTATTACTCATAAAATTTGATAACCACATAAAGTGCTTATTCAAAATGGATTGGTCATAGTGTAATGCGTGGAAGAAAGTGTCTACTTGTACGGGCATAACCACCATGATTCATGTGACTATGAATCTTTGTCTGAATGAAGAAATACCTCTTAATGTTATGAGCCTAGATTCTTTTTGCAAAATACAGTGTGCACGCACTAAGGTCTTTTCAAACAGAGTCATTACCCACTAGCGTGTGTGTTTTTCCAAAATAAAATTTTGTTTTGTTTTTGGGTTTCGTTTGCCAAGTGGGAGAGTGTTGGATTTTGCCTCAACTTTACCCAACCAGTCTTGGACTTGGTCAGTCTAGTCGGTAATAGGTCGGGCTCACAGGTATGTGGTTAAGTCATCTCGAACCATCCCTAATCCTATAGGTATCGGGATTAGTTTTAGGTTTTGAGTGGGTGCGGGTCCCAACTCTGGTGCGACGAGAATGCATCACACCTAGCGCACCTAATTAGTAAACGCGAACCCATAAGAGATCCTTAATAGGAAACAAGGAAACGTGTTTGGGTTTGGGTCTATAGGGTTTTAGGGGGGGATGCCAATCTCGTATGCCCAGTCCTTGTGCACGAAAACCGAGAGGAGATAGAGAGATCGTGAACTGTGCGATCTCCACTCTCCCCTCCCTTCCGTCCGTCCACAGGAATCAGAGGAGAAGGGCTGCGGCCAAGTGCAACCCCTCCCCCCTTCTCTCCTTCGTTCTCCTCTCTCCTAAAGCTGAAAGAAAAAGAGAGAGGACTGCTGCGATCGCAAACCTCTCCCTCCCTCTAGTGCTCCCAGTTTTGCAAGAAGGAGAGAGAAGGCTCGGCTGCCCTTCTCCTTCCCCTTGAAGTTTTGTTTTTCGTTAGATTGAATTAGAGAGAGAGAGAGAGAGAGAGAGAGAGAGAGAGAGAGAGAGAGGGAGGATCATCAGGCTTTGTAATCCCTCTCTTGTCTCGTCAATCTTTGCGGGGTCTTCACGGGTTTTCGGTCACCAAGAAGAACCGGAGTTGAAGGCTTCCACCCAAGATCATCGGATCCTGTCATTCGCCATCTCTTTCTCCATCAAGATTAGGATCTCGCGAGAGGAGGACTCATCTGCATCAATTCTATTGCGAATCGCTATCACCCAACAAATTATGGCCGGAGGTATGTTCGATCCACCGCTATCGCTTACGGTTTCTTTGTTCATCATTTTCAAAGCTAATGGCTCTGGATAATAGAGACAATTGCATGCTTCTGTGTAGAATACTTTCTTACATGATTGGGCTACTAGTCTTGTTGGTGCTGGTTTTGTGATACAGGACTCATTGCTTGGTCGTGCTTGTTCCAAGGCTTTCATATGAGGTTTTATCCAAGACAAAAGCAAGGGCACTTTGGTTTGGGCAACATGTGGCAATTTCCATACGTCCTCGAGATGATTCAATGGTGATAATTACTTTTCTTTGAGGTGATTATAATGCTAATTATTGGGATCCGAGTTCCCGATACCTACTATGTTGGGTGGATACCAAGCCCAGACCCAATCTTTGAGCACACACACCGTGGCTATTAGTCGAGTGTAACCTGAAGTGTCCTGCTACAAATCGAAGAAAATGAGCACATGGAGATCACACTCAACAACTGATATAGAGAATACGAATCAACACACAATAGTAGAAACAACATAATATCACCGGCAATCAAGGATTTGGGTTATCATCAATCAATCAAGAGATTACACAAGTGGTGGGTCACCATTTGCCGGACCCCCGTAAAACCATATTTGATCCCTCTCACATAATAGACAATGAAGTAGAGATTATCCCCGCCCAAGAGATATAGAATATACTAAAAGGTCTTATGAGAGATCCGGAGATGAAGCCCTAGATCTGGGTTCCCCTCCCTCTTCATCTTCTTCCTTCTTCCTTCTCATCTCTCTCTCTCTCTCTCTCTCTCTCTCTCTCTCTCTCTCTCTCTCTCTCTCTCTCTCTTTGCGGCAAACCCTAGACCGATTTCCCTAGGAATGGCAACGGTTTCAATTTTGGGTAAAAATCAAAGCCGCACCGCAACATCGAATCGCCACACCGAAACCACACCACACCGTGACGGTATACCATTATGTAGAACCGAAACCGCATCATGCGGTGCAACATGGTTTATCATTATAATGGCCTAAACGATGTGGTTTTATGCAATTTTGGTCAAAACCGAAACCGCACTGCAACACCGAAACCGCACGACGACGGTTTTATATTTTGGAAAATCAAAACCGCACCATGCGGTGCGATTTACCGTGGTTTTCAGTTTTAAACTGCACCGCTGCTATCCCTAGGTTTCCCTTGTCTCTCCGTACTTCAATCACTCTCTCCACCCTCTACTTAGAACACTTTACCATGCCACCGCCTTGAGCCTTCAAGAGCTCGGGGGAGCGGCGCACCGATGCATTGCTAGACCGGGCCGTATGGACTAAACCATAAAGCTTCAGTGATATGATAAGTGCTAACCGCCAATGCATGGTCAATCGGGACTCCAACAAAAATGTGACGATTACTAACAATTACTAACAATCCAGAAAAAGACCAACTCGAATTGACCTATACGAAGTAGCAAAAATAGGGCGGCAGGGTGTATCATCACACCTCCAGTCCATCCGCGCCTGAATAATCTACAACATTAATCTCGAGTCCGGGAACGAAAACAACCCCGCAAGCAAGCATGTCCTCGCTCTCGTCTGCTGGATCAGCAAAGAACGCGGCAAGCATGTCCTCGATCTCGAACGTATCGGCAGGACAACTAGCAAGCATGTCCTGGGTCTCAAACATATCGGCAGGACAACAAGAGGGCATCCCCATGCTTGGCACAGTGCTGGAGGCTGATGGTTGGGGACTTCTGCTTCTCGCATCTCCAGCTCCAACCTTCTGAACCTTGGCCTCGGGCCCCATGTCACTCGAATCATCGGCCTCGGGTTCTGGAAAGCAAGCTTCAGGTTCCTCGACAGCTGAGGCAACCGAAAGATGCGACACTGTGGTGAACACACATGTCTCGTCTGCTGGATCAGCAAAGAACGCCGCAAGCATGTCCTTGATCTCGAACGTATCGGCAGGACAAATAGCAAGCATGTCCTGGGTCTCAAACATATCAGCAGGACAACTAGCGGGCATCCCCATGCTTGGCACAGTGCTGGAGGCTGATGGTTGGGGGCTTCTTCTGCTTCTCGCATCTCCAGCTCCAACCTTCTGAACCTTGGCCTCGGGCCCCATGTCTCTCGAATCATCGGCCTCGGGTTCTGGAAAGCAGGCTTCAGGTCCCTCGACAGCTGAGGCAACCAAAACATGCGACACTGTGGTGGACACACATGATTCTGAAGCGGCCGAGGAATCCACTGGCTGAATGCCGCCTTCAGGGAGGTTAAGTCGGGCAGAAAGGCCGTACATCGCCCTGGCAGCTTCATCATAGGCAAGGGCAGCTTCCAATGCAGTGGGAAAGGTGCCTAGCCACAGACGGCCGCCACGGTTGGGTGCCCGGATCTCGGCGACCCACTTTCCCCAAGTACGCTGCCTTACACCACGATAACCGCAGTGGCCGTTCTCCGGGCCTCCCTTCCCTTTCATGCAGCCCTTTCGCGAACCCTTGCCTTGTGGTTTCCGGATAGGTTTCTCGCCATCCTCAGAAGATTCCAATCGGCAGTTCACCTCCTTCCACTTGGCGAGAGCCTCTGCAATAGAATCAGGCCTCTGCCTCTTCCTCCGGCTATTTTTCTTCCTGAAGAAAGAAAGAAACCATCATTTAATATTCAAAAAACAGAAAAATGGATTGAATGCTCGAATCATAGAATTGAACCATAAAGATAGCAGATTCAGCACTTCACAACAATAGTATATATAAATTTGATATATTTCAAAACTAATAAACAAGGGCCATAATAGCAACACAATATGTGGTATCCTTTCTTCACCGACTCCTTGCAGATACAAAAGCCAACAACGAAGCAAACCAACCAGCCAGGTCTGCACACAAGCCAACGGAAATTAGCCTCCTGTGAGTTTTTCTTCTTTATATCGAGCAAAAAAATGCAGCCATAATAGCCTATCTATTTATTGAACCTCACCCCGCTAACCTAGTCTCAATTTCCAGCTCATTGCATTCAATCTACGAGACCCTTCAATTCTCTACAGACTCTATATCAATCATATATCTCTCATCATCTCCAGGATTGCGCTATGCAGCCGCTCCATTCTAACTATCCTTGAAACAAAACAAGGATAGACGCCGAGGAGAAGCTGATGATTTTTGCCCACAACGGTAAGAACTTCGGTGCTGAAGCAAAAAATGGTGAGAATGAAATGTGTACAAACATAAATATAATACCTACTAACCTAATGCAATCAATTTACCCATGAGAACAGGCCCTTGGTGCTCTCCCAAATCTAGCTCCACAAGAACACAAAAACACTGCACTGCATCCATAATAGTACCAGATGGATCAGAAACTAGCGTACTAATGTGAATTATATAAAGAATAGGGGAATATAAGGTCATGCCACTTCGATTAGGAATTCCCAATGCGAGATGAATCAGAAACTAGTGGACTAATGTACTCATCTAAACTAGTGCACTAATGGACTGATGTAGATTAGTGAACTAATATAAAATTACAGCTATGCTTGAGCTCAGCGGCAAAGGTCATTGTGTTTACACCAGTGATTTCAGAGGCGGGGGCGTAAGGCAGAGCGTTTTGCCAGCCGTGGGGCGGGGTGTAAACCCCAAGATTAGGGAGTATAGTCCTCCCGACTAGCCAACACGCTAGTCCTCTCCTATATTTAGGTACCACGCGGTACTTTTTAACTAATTTTTTTTAATGGAAGGTCAATCCACTCTACTTGGACCATGATTAAAAAAAAAATTCAAAAAAGAAAAACTTAAAAACAACCCGATCAACAACCGACAAATTTAACGGTAAACTGTCGAGCACATATACCCCTTGCTATGGTTAATCTAAAAATGCCACTTGGCATTTTTTTTTTCCAATTTTTTTTTCATAATAATTGTTAGGAAGGGTGAAACCACCTTGACCAACCCCTAACCTAGGTTAAAAATTGTAACGTAGCACTTGAATTGAAGGGAGGACTAGCGTGCTGGCTAGTCAGGAGGACCATACTCCCTATTCCCTTTGATTTTTTTTATATATATATATATATATATAGCAAAAATAGATTAAAAATATATATATAATTTAAAAAAAAACGATGAGCAAATTAAACATTTAAGCCTATAAATATGGTTGATAAATCACAAATAAATAAAAACGATAATAAAAATGAACTTGTCAATGTCCTTCAATTTCATTTAAGACCTAATTCTAAGTTTCTAAACAAAATTCAAACTATTTATGTCCATATTCCATAGATTCTATCATGCCATACATGATATAGAACCAATTTAAAACAACTTTAGTTCTAAAAAATATCATAATCATCGTCTAAGAGAGTAAAAAGCATATAAGAGATCACAAGGTGTTAATCAAATAATTTTTTTCAACAATGAAACAAACTCTAGTGGGATGTAACCCAGACCATTGTGGCGTAAAAGACATGCCCCGGGGTGGGTCCCTGGGCACGTTTTTTAAAACACTGGTTTACACCCAACCCACCATTTCAAGGGAGGTCAGAAAACAGATGCTGCCCTCCAAACTACGAGTCATTAACTATCTTGGTTCAAACAAAATTGGAATTAATGGAAGAGATAAAATGTCATCATAATACCCCAGCTACTTATTGAAACTTACTGCTAACCCAGCCTCAATTTCCAGATCAATGTATCCAAGATAAGATACAGAAACCCTTCAACCGTCCTTTAATCAAAACTATGATGGACGACGAGACAAAGCTTATGATTTCTAGCCACAACGGTGAGAATTTCGGCACTGAATCAAAAATTGTGATGATGAAATGAATACAAACAAAAATATAATCCCTATTAACCTAACACAATCAATTTACCCACGAGAACAGGCCTTTGTTGCTTTCTCAAATATAGCACCACACACATATGCACTGCGCTGCAACCAGAAGAGTATATAATCAATTTTATCCACGAGAACAGGCGCCTCTTGCCCTCCCAAATATAGCTCACAAGAAATCACAATGCAAATGCACCACACTGCTACTAGAAGAGTACATAATATAATACCTGCTAACCTAATGCAATCAATTTGCAATGAGAACAGGCCCATGTTGCCCTCCCAAATTTAGCTCCACAGAAAATCACAACACAGATGCACTGCACTGCAGCCAGAAGAGTACAAGATAAATTAGAAATTAGTGTACTAAGGTAATTCAATGAAGAACAGTGAAATCCGTGGGAATGCCATTCTATTAGGAAATCCCGAGACAAGACCACTATTACTCCACCACTGATCCTTTATTCAAGAAACATGTCTCATCAATCCACACGCCTTATGCCGCTAGATAAATGACATACACGGCTGCGTGGTGATTGCCATATGATGGAAACATAGGAAGCAAGATGGAGCTAATTTACCAAATCGTTCACATCACCCCGTGGTGATTGGCCAACCAAATTTACAAAAAGCCAATTCAATTCGCATGGGTTAGGAAAGAGTCTAGATGAGTAGATAAGGTTCTAAATAAGTCATGGTAGGGGCCTAATTGTTCAAGTTTTATTGTACTAGGTACAAATTCCGTGTTTGAGAAAAAATTGGCACGGAAGCAAAGTCCAAAGTTTGCGAAAATCCAAAAATTTCATGACGAGTGCATTCGATAAAATTTTGAAAACATAAAATACAAAATAAAATTTATAGCATACATGATTTTATATATAAAGCATATACACAAAATCAATATATATGTGATGACTAAAATAAAATAATCATCAATAAAATAGACAAAATCAAGAAGAAAATCGTAAAATCCAAGAATTAATGAGTACGCCCCAGGCCACTGAATAATTTGTGACATAATTCAAATGGTCTTATACCCGTGACTCAAGGGTCGAATCAAGTAATGTTCATAATCATTAATCAACATGGCAATTTGAGGTGGTCAATTCTAATCGTCGCTTAAGGGTCAATTAGAAGACTATATAGGTTGCAACAGTTCCAACTGGTGTGATGGAATGGAGAGAGGATAGACATTTCCTCATACACAAGCGAAGGGCAATGAACCAAATTCGCGAGTGGTTCGGATCCATAATCTTGATTTCTTTAGCTGATCGGGGCATGCAGAACCCTAATAATCTCAAGTAACATCATTTCCACAACCCTAACCAACCAAAATCAGGAATAGTTAAATCATACAAGCAAAGGGCGATGAACCAAATTCACGGGATTCTGATCCACAATCTTGATTTCTTTAGCTGATCGACATGCAGAACCATATAAATCTCAAGAGAAGAGACAACATTTCCACAACCCTAACAAACCTAGATCAAAAAATAGTTATAATACAGGGCTTGAACAACTAAGTAGGAAATCCAGAAATTTGACAGTCATCCCATATGAGAATTACAAATCATGATCAGGGACATCGAGAGGTATCGAATCTGACCCGTCGGACGAGGTGGGAGGGAAGAAGATATCCATGGCGCCGATTCTCTGCGGATCTCTCTCTTACGCCCTCTCGCTGCTGGACTGGTAGAGTCGAGAGCGGGGCAGGGGCCGGCAGTCAGGGAGTTCCGGGACGAGAAGAGGAGTGGACGGAGAGCTCAGAGAAGAGGTCGAGAGCGGAGAGAGGCGACTCAGACGAGCCTTGGCGGCGGCGGGGATGAACTAGGGTTAGGGTTAGGGGGAGGACCGAGAATCAGAAAGAGACAGAGGAGATGGGCTGCGCTGAGAGCGATGACTGATACGGGAGTCGAGGGGCACGATCTTAAATAGGGGCAGCCGGGGCGGGGCTAAACGTTCGCACGAAGCAACCCGCCAACGGTACATTTTATTTTACCAATATACCCTCAACAAAGGGAGTTTTACCCGTTCCCTAATAAGGTCCCTAACAAAGAAACCGGTTAAGTTAAAAGGAATTTAAAATGTTATGGATCAAAATGCCCTCCACAGCATTTCAATTTTTCTTTTGTATGCCACGGAACCAGCAAACCTACAAACCACCGAACCGAAACACCGCTCGCCGCCGCCGAATCGAACCTAAACCTAACCCTAAACCTAAGATCTATGGGCCAGGACCCTATATCTGAGATCTAAACCGTACCATCGAACTGCTCGTCGCCGCCGCTCGAACTACTGCTGTCTTGCCAGAGTTGCTCGCTGCTCCTCCCTCCTAGGGATGGTAACAAAGCTGCTCATACTCTGGCTCGTTTTTTCTGAATAATTGTAACTTCAATCAGTGGACGACAAACTCTGTATCGAGTGTGGTCAGAGAAGTCCTAAATTTTGATGCTATCTATCTATATTATCCTTATAAATCTGAGGCCTTTGGTGCCACATGGTAGCCCCTCCATTCATGTCTCTCTTTCTTTCTCTCTCTCTTTATTTATCTCTATTTACATGATGCGGAGTGGAAATCAGTACCGGATTTACAATCCGATCGAGTAACATCGCAACCGCCCATGCATTGCACTGGATTAGTACTAGTTCAGTAATGAATGACTGAGGCACTTGGACCTTAGAAGGCAACACCACCCAAGAAAAAACTTACCAAAAAATACATCGTCCATCTATATAACATGGCACGTCGGTTTTGTGCTGACTAGACAAAATGGACGCTAACTGGACAAAAATGAACCGAATATATCTAACCATTCGTTCTTCTCCTCGAACGGCGTGTTAGCTTTGGCGTGTTAGCTTTTGCTTTGGCATTGACTCGATCTTCTCCTCGAACGGCGATGGTTATGCTTTCACTTCTTCTTTATTCTTTCGGCTTTCTCAACGGTTGTGGCATCGGCTTGATTTCTCCACTTCTTCGGGCTTCTTTGGCGTGATCGGAGTTGAAGATTTTGTTTTGATGATGATGAGTATAGCGCCGCTTCGGGTGTCCTTCTCTAACCTTTCTACTTCGTGACTGGAGCAGATATTGTTGAAGACGACGAGGTGATGCCGCTTCGATCTTCTTCTCCGGTTTTTTGGGCTTGATCGGAGTCGAAGGTTTGATGAAGACGACGAGGTGGTGCCGCTTTGATCTTCTTCTCCGGGCTTTTGGGCTTGATCGGGGTTGAAGGCTTAATGAAGACGACGGGATGATGCCGCTTCGATCTTCTTCTCTGGCCTTTGCTTCTGGCATCTTTGGAGTTGAAGGTCTGTTGAAGACAATGGGGTGATGCCGGTTCGATCTTCTTCTCCGGCCTTTGCTTCTGGCGTCTTCGGAGTTGAAGGTCTGTTGAAGACAACAGGGTGATGCCGTTTCGATCTTCTTCTCCGACCTTTGCTTATGGCGTCTTTAGAGTTGAAGGTTTCTTCTTCTCCGAGCTTTCTTGTTCGTGCAAGGAGTCGAAGGGTTGATCTTCTTGTGCAAGGGTGTTCACATTGATGAGGACTTTTAATGGACTAAGCCGGTCCCAAGGGGATAGGCTTGCCTGAGCCTCGTGAAGCCTTGGGTCGTTGAAGGTGTATTTGCTTTTGCTTTGCAGAGCTTCTTCGTCTTTGGCTTTTTCTTTGCCCCCGACAGTTGTGGCGTCGCCCTTTTTTAGAGCGCATTTGGCGTAATCAGAGTTGAAGGCTTTATTGAAGACGACGGGTGTAGCGCCGCTTTGGGTATCCTTCTCCAGCCTTTCTTCTTCATGAATGGAGCGGATGTTATTGAAGGCAACGGGATAATGCCAGTTCGATCTTCTTCTCCAGGCTTTTGGGCTTGATCGGAGTTGAATGCTTGATGAAGACGACAGGGTGATGCCACTTCGATCTTCTTCTCCGGGCTTTAGGGCTTGATCGGAGTTGAAGGCATGATGAAGACGATGGGGTGATGTCGCTTCGATATTCTTCTCTGGTCTTTGCTTCTGGTTTCTTCGGAGTTCAAGGCTTGATGAAGACAACGGGGTGATGCCACTTCGATCTTCTTCTCCGGCCTTTGCTTCTGGCGTCTTCGGAGCTGAAGGGTTCTTCTTCTCTGATCTTTCTCCTTCGTGCACGGAGTCGAAGGGTTGATCTTCTTGTGCAAGGGTTTTCACGTTGATGAGGACTTTCAATGGGCTAAGCTGATCCTCAAAGGGGTAGGCTTGCCCGAGCCTCATGAAGCCTTTGGTCGTTGAAGGCGAGTCTCTCCCTTTGTAGAGCTTCCTTGCCTCTTGCCATCCGACCTTTTGAGCCTTCCCCCTCCCCCTCTATTTATAGGTGAAGGGGGATGGAGAGAGATATGGGAAGATTTATTTGAATCCCTTTAGTATCTCTCCCATAACTACCCAAGATTCATTCCTTCATTGATGGGGGGAATAAACCTTTATTTATTTTACTTCTCTTGCAAAGTAGTTATGGCCCAATCCTTTTGAATTTTATTTGAATCTTGCACAGTAAATTGATGACGACCTAGCTTCATTTCTTGTTTGTCGGATCGAGGGATCGACATAGATCCATGCTTGTGTAGACGTCTACGCAACCTCCCCTTGCGCATGGCGGTTTTCTTTTCTTTTTCTTCTTTTTCTTTTTCTTCTTTTTCTTTCCTTCTTTTTCTTTCTTTTCTTTCCTTTTTTTTCTTTTTTTTCTTTCCTTTTCTTTTCTTTCTTTTCTTTCTTTCTTTTATTTCTTCCTTAGCCGGCCACTCCCTACCTGCGGGTAGGGGGCAGCGTTTTCCAAAAGGGGGGCCGGGTGGGCCCCACTTTGCGGATGGTCCCACCCGACCTTTCCTTTGGCTTGGGTCATGTTTGCTGGGTCTGGGTTCATGTCGGGTTTGTCCCCGGGTCGGTGCATACGGGCCGGGCTCGGGTGTGACAAAATTTTTGTGTCTACAAATGCCCCCTCAAGGACGAGTGCGCTGGCGGGAAACACGTAGCGCTTGTGTACGCAGGAAACACATAGCACTTGTCCTTGATTCCTTTTTGGGACGAGGTCGAGGTTTATTTATAACCCCTACCCATCGGCTCCTTTCATCCGGCGTCAGTTATTGCAGAGGATTGAAGCTTGGAGACTATCGGTGGAAGGGGTTGCTGCTTAGGGTTGCACGCGTCTTGCTCTGTCTTTCTAGTTGTTACCTCTTTTGTCGGCGGTGGCGGCTCTTGCGGAAGGTTGGCGCTTGGAGATCATCAGTGAAGGGGCTGCCTAGGGTTGCACAGGACTTGCTCTGTCTTCCTAGTTGTCGCCTCTTTCGTCGTTAACGGTAGCTTTCACACGAAGCTCGAAGGCGGCTCGAGGGAGACGGTAGCGTGATCAGGTGAATCATCGCGGCCAAGGTCGGTGATGACGGCGTGGTGCGAGGAAGATCCGTCGCGATGATGGCATGACGAGGAGGCGGAGATGGAGTTGTTGAAGGCGAGGTAGGGCTCCTCTGTCTTCATGTTCTTCCTCTTTCTTCTTCTTCTTTCTTTCTTTCTTTCTTTCTTTTCTTCTTTCTTCTTTCTCCATTTCTTTCTTTCTTTCTCTTTTCCTCTTTCTTTCCTTCTCTGTTTTCCCTCTTTCCTTCTTTGTTTTCTCTTTTTTTTTTATTTCTTTCTTCTCTAGTTTGCAACACACAACAGCAGCAGCGGTAGCAGTGCGTGGACGAGGGCCGGCTCTGGTGGGTGCACGCAGGCGCAGGGCGGCTAGCGCAGGCGACGGGCGTGCGGAGCAACGTCGGTGCCGTGCAAGTGGACCGGGGTCGGAGGTAGCTGCAGGCTCCAGGCGGGTGGCGAACGACTGCAGGAGCAGGCGCGGGTGGAGGCTGAGGTGCGGTGCAGTTGGGCTAGGGCTGGAGGCGGTGGCGGCTGCGGGCTCCAAGCCACCGCGAGCTGGAGGCGGTGGCGGCTGCGGGCTCCAAGCCGCCGCAAGCTGGAGGCTGGCGACGCGGTGGGGGGGCACGGTCGGTGCACAGGCGGTCGGCGTCGGGGTACAGGCGGGCGGTGGACGGGCCTTGATCGATCGGGCAGAAGCGGCGAGCGGTGGATGACTACGGGAGTAGGCGCGGGTGGCGGCTAAGGTGCGGCACAGGTGGGCCGGGGCTGGAGGCGGTGGTGGTGGCGGTGGCGGTGGCGGCTGCGGGCTCCAAGCCTCCGTGGTCTAAAGGCTGGCGGGGCGCGGTCGGTGCGCAGGTGGCCAGCGTCGGGGTGCAGGTGGGCTATGGACGGGCCTGGTTCGAGCAACGCTGGAGCGGTGAGCGGTGGCCGGGCCTGGCACGAGCGGCACAGGAGCTGTAGGCTTTTAAAGCAGAGCGGGCCCCTCCTAGGGGGCTACAGCTTTCTCTCCGGTTTTTTTTTTTGCACCAAGGGTTGTGGCCCCCATCCTTTTGGGGCTGCATACGGACTGTGGCCTCCACTTAGGCGCGGGATCCATCTGTCAGCCCCCTATGGGGCTGCGTGCTTTCAAGGGTTGTGGCCTCCCCTCTATAGTCCTTTTTTTTTTGAGTCCTGACACTTTGATTTTCTTCTGAACTTGACTCGTTTCTTGGCTTGAGTTGGTTCTGGATCTGGCTTGATTCCTTCATCTTCTTTCAAGTCTCACCCTTTCGACAGTCTTCCGGAAGCTGGCTGGATCGAAGAGGAGCTTTATCGTTGGAACAAATGTCTCTGCCTCCCTTTCATGTGTGTCTTCTGACTGGCGAGGTTGCGTCCGGGCATGCCGAGCGAGGCGGGCTGGATGTTCCTTTGGACGACCATGGATTGTTGGAAGCCTATAAAGAACTTTTTCTGGTGGCGATGCTGGCTTGAAGAACATCAAGATGGATAGTCTGGAGTTCGACAAGGAGGAAGACGAGGCTGTGAGCGTTAACGAGGAGCATACTACTTTAGTTGTCTTCTGCTTGTTGATCTTGACCTTAGTGACAACCCCAACACCCCCCCTTTTTTTTTTGAGGTCGCGAAGGATGCGGTTGTCGCTAATGCATCTTCCATTCTTTGGGTTGCTGCTTTTGACATCAGTGGCAGTTCCAGTTCTTCGGGTCTTTGACTTTGAGGGACCGGTGACCTTCGGATGGGCCCGAGCTTTTGCACGAGCCTGACGGATTTCAAGGCGGATGACTCCTTGTTTGCGGGGTGCATGCACACCTTCCTGGAGGTTGCTCGTGCGTCGTTGCAGAAGTTGAGGTCTCATTTGGAGAAAGCTCAAGCGATCGAGAAGATTTCTAGGGTAGAGTTTGCGAAACAACGAGAAGAGCTGACGAAGCACTGGGAGCTAGTGGGGCGATCGAGAAGACTTCCTGATTAGAGCTTGCAAAGCCGTGTGCATAGCTGGTGTCATGTCGGAAGGTTACGGCCTTTTGACCCATGGAGTTGCAGCATATGTAGACCGCGGGAGGCGAGCTGCTTCAGCGCCTCAAGGACTTCGACTTTCTTGACATCTTTAGTTTGCTGACTGGACTTGTGAATCTGTACTTGTTCTCCTCTGGACTAGCCTTCTGGGATGACATTGGTGTATTTCTTTTTGTCTGGACTGAACCTTTGTAGGTTGCCTACGTACCCTACTGAGAGGGACCAAGTCGCACGTAGTTTGTTTTTTTTTTTGTGAAGTGCGGCCTAGCCTTAGGCATAGTACCTTTTGAGGTACTTGTCGTTGATAGGGCCGAGTGTGAGCCCTTCTAGTGTTATGAGGAGGTATGCGTCGCTGGAGTAGACTTCTTTGACGGCGTGCGATCCATCCCACTTGGTGTCAAACTTCTTTTCTCCTTAGTGTGAGAAAATGATGGGGTACTTGACTGCAAGCACTAGCTCTCCGGTTTGGAAGGATCGAGGACGAATCTTCTTGTTGAAGGCTTCTGCCAGACCATTGGTTGGGGCATTCTACATTGTTGAGCACCTTTGCTTGATGTCGAACTTGGCAAAGAACTGGCTTACAGCAGCATTCTTGAATTGCTTCTCGTTGTCCGTGACGATGTATCGAGGGATGCCGTATCGAAAGATGATGTCGTTCTAGATGAAGCTGATGACGAAGTGCCTTGTGACTTCTTGCAATGGTATTGTTTCAGCTCATTTGGAGAAGTAATCTGTTGCCGCCAAAATATAGAAATGTTGTTTGGATGACTTGGGCAAAGAACCGACGATGTCGAGTCCCCATCCGTCGAAGGGCCATGACGCGATCGTCGGATGCAAAGGCTCTGGTGGTTGAAGGATGTAATCGCCATATAGGTGGCAAGCATGACATTTCTTTGCAAACTCCAAGCAATCCTTAACCATAGTGGGCCAGTAATAACCCATCCTCCGGACACGAAAGTGGAGCTTTGGATCGGACTAATGCGAGCCACAGATTCCAACGTGGACATCTTCCAGTGCTGCTTCCGCCTCTTCTTTTGCAAGACACCTCAGGAGAGTACCATCATAGCTTTGACGGTACATCTCGCTATTGCAGTAGAAGAACTTCAGAGACCGTCGGCGAATATCGATTTTGCATTTTGGATTGTCTGGGATCTTCCCATGGACGAGATAATCCACGAAGGGTTATGTCTAATCTTGCTTTTCAATCATGAGGATGTGCACCATATTGACTTGAACTGGAACCCCAGCACGGCCATCTTTATTGGTGATCACTATTCTTTGACAGATGGGGACGATGAGCTAATGTCCTTCTAAAAACAGGAGTGTAGCTGCCAAATTTGTAAGCGCATCGGCCTGTTGTTTGAGATTCCTGAAGACATGCTGAATGGAAGTGGCCTCGAGTGCGTCAAGGAGTTCCAGAGCTCGTGTGTGTAGCGACACAAGGTCTTCCTTGTTGACTTCGTATGCCCCCAAGACTTGCTGGATGACGAGCTGGGAGTCGCCAAAGATCTTGAGTCCTTCAAGCTTCATGTCTTTGGCGAGTTCGAGGCCGATAAGTAGCACTTGATATTCTGCCATGTTGTTAGAGCATGATTCTGACAGTAGAAACGAGAATGGGAGTATCTCATCGTTTGGAGTGACAAAGATGACCCCTACTCCTGCCACGTCTTGCCTTGCTGCGCCGTTTAAGAACATCTTTCAAGAGAGAGCGATGTCGAAGGAGAACACTTTTTATCTGGGAGATCTTCTAACAGTTCCCATTCAACTGGGAGAGGATATTCTACCAGGAAGTCCGTGAGAGCTTGCCCCTTGACTGCCTTCTGTGGCACGAAGGTGATGTCGAACTCGAGGAGTAATAGTGCCCATTTGGCTAAACGTCTGGAGAGCACCGGTCTTGACATAATGTACTTGAGAGGGTTGGCTTTCGAGATAAGCTTGATAGCGTGAGCCAGCATGTAGTGTCGTAGCTTCTTTATAGCGAAGATAAGCGCCAGACAGACTTTCTCGATCGGGGAGTAGTTTAGCTCCGCACCGACAAGGGTGTGACTCAAGTTGTAGCATGTTGTCTCCTTGACTAGTCCGTTATCTTGAGCAAGAAGTGCCCCCAAAGATTGCTCTTAGGCACTAATGTAAAGGATCATCAGCTTCCCTTCAACTAGTGCTGATAGAACTGACGGTTTTAGCAAATAGTCCTTAACGCTTTGGAGAGCTTCTTAGCAAGCTTCGTCCCACTTGAATGACGCTCCTTTCTTCATGAAGCGATTGAAGGGGCGGCATTTTTCAGCTAGGTTGGCGATGAATCTTCTGATATACGCCAGATGCCCTTGGAGACCTCTGAGATCTCGCACCATCTTTGGTGTAGGCATGTTGATGATAGCATCAATTTTGGATTGATCTATCTCAATGCCTTGATATTGTACTACGAAGCCAAGGAATATACCCGAGGAGACTCCAAATGCGCACTTGAGTGGATTCATGTGGAGTTGGTACCTTCAAAGCCATTTGAAGATTAGCTCGAGGTCCTGAAGATGTGTTGACTTCTTCTTGGACTTTACAACAAGGTCGTCGACGTAGCACTCTATGTTTTGATGAAGAATGTCGTCGAAGATTCTCTACATGGCTCGTTGGTAGGTGGCTCCTGTGTTTTTCAAGCCGAAGGGCATGACTTTGTAGCAGTAGATCCCCTTTGGTGTGCGAAACGTCGTGAGCTCTTCGTCTTTGGGCGCCATCCGGATCGTCAACAAATCGGGGTTCGTTCGTGGTTCATCAACTGTAGCCAAGAAGCTAGGAATTAGTCTTCCTTTGAAGCCGATGGCGGTTCTGTTTTGGTTGTTTTTTTGGTGTTTATTTTTTTCTTTTTTTTAGGGAGCTGGCAATCCATCTCTTTCGTCAGGTGTAGCGGTGGTGTTTGTGTACGTTGTTGTGATTGGGGGTCTTGTGCATCCTTGTCTTTCGCCGGTGTGGCGAAGGTTGTTTTGGTTGCGCCGGGTTGTGGCATTTTGGTCTCCTGCAGGTGTGACGAGGCTTGGTGTCATTGTGTCGATCTGTGGTAATCCGTCGGGTGGCGTGGTTTGTAGTTTTCGTCGGGCTGTGGTAGCTCCTGGGGGTCTGGTGGTGAACACCCCCCCCCCCCCGTTCTTTGCAATAAAAAAAAAAGAATAAGCTAGGTCCCATAGTAAAATCAAAGTAAGAACAATGCGAATACAGGGGACTATTGGAAACTAATTCAAATAGGTTTTAAAACTGATGGTTTTACATGGATTTGTTGGAAATTTAATCGTTTTAAACTAGCAATTTTAGGACTTAATCAAATTATTGATGGCAAAACGTTTAATAGATCAAATATTTTTATTAAGAAAAATTATTTCGTAGGCAAAGACAAGTCATAAGTTTCTTTTAGAAATGGTTTGCCAAGGCAAAGCAGGTTCTATTGAACCATCATTTACCTTGCCGAACTTTTCTAGAAGAGAAAAATTATATCTAGATGATAGCTAATTATTTTGTATTAGATGTAAATTGATTTTTATAGATCTAGTAAGAGCAAAAGAAAAGAGTTAAAAATTCTGGCCTGGTGGTCGAATCACGTTAGACGTTGTCCCAAGAATCTTATTGCCCCCTCTCGTGCTGGTCCGTTGTAATGGATCTCGGAGAAACGATAACCCCAATCAGGCGACCTCCTTCTCGTCGGCACGACTTCAAAAAGGCTTTGTGAACTTTGAATAACTTTCAGGAACCCAGCGACTCGAAAGCAAGAGAAGAGATTCTCTCAAAGCAAAGGGACATCACAAATTTGAATGAGAGAAAAAAGAGAGAGAGCAGAGAGTAATTCTGATTTTCGGAGTGTACCTTCTCTATGATTGCACCGAGCCTTATATAGGCCTTGGGGCAGTTAATAGGAGACTGACAGAGGGAAGCGGTTTATGGACTGCGATCAAGCCCCTTTACTTCATATGTTACAGCTCGCAGATAGCATTCTCGTAGCTGCTAGTATGCAGCAACGTCTAGTAGCCAAAATGAAAAGTAATAAAAACATTTAGGGGAAAGAAATAAAAACAAAAATAATGCAGGTGCGGGCTAACCCATTTTGAAGTGGCTACTGTGTCCGGATCCGCAGATGCATACACACGCGCCGCCCAGCCCAAGCCCAAGCCCGGCCTGGCCCGGCTCGATTCGACACACATGTGCGTGCGTGTGTGAGCTTGTGGAGCTCCTTCTCTTGTGTGATGACTAATAGGGGAAAAAAGGGAATCTCTTTTAAATGGATAAGGGGGTTTTGCCCTTACCGATATGGGACTAAAGTTTGTTTGGTTTGTGTAGTTTTCAAACACACAACCAACAATCCCCCACATGTGTTTAACACCACCAAATTAAATAATTAAAATTTTAAGATAAAAATAAAAGGACTTCGTTGGATTCCTTATACTAAGCAGTATGTGTGGTTTTCAAGCACACAACCAATAGGATTTTGGTGTTTAATTTGTAATCAGATTTAGGGTCCTAATTTTACTGGATTTACTGCCGAAAAGAAAGAGCTCGATTTTAATTTTTTGTTGTTATTTTTTAAAAAACATGTCTAGAGGTGGAACTATTTAGCATGTTGTATGCGCAGAAAAAGATTCAGGTCATCTTTATTGCACAAAACGATATTACAGAGGTCAGGACCCGGGGACTCAGGGGTGGTGAACCACATGCGGTGAAGATTTGATCAGGAGATTGTGGGAGAGATCCTCTGGAAGGTCCCTTTGATCCGTGTCTCCACGTTAATTCGTGTGAGAGCTCTGAAGGGGTTGCCCAGTACAGAGATCTTTACAAGGTGAGGGTTTCTTGAGAGGCTAAGGAGTTTCCACCATGGATTTTGTCCCTTTCGTGCTTCGCGCTTTCTCGACTAGGGGTTTTTTGGCTTCACTCCTCGGTCTTCGTGACTCCCATGGCTCTAGCTAGATCTCAATGTCCTCGATCATCGGTTCGTGACATTGATCGTGCTTCTAGCGTCAGCTCCGGCCATGGCTTTCGACTTTGGCTTTGCTTTGGCATGGCTCTGGCTTTTGCTTTGCTTTGGCGCTTGCGCTTGGACGTAGATGAGTAGAGGCTTGCGATACTTTAGTTCTTCCGAACTTCGCATCGTATCGGTTAGAACGTGCGGTGCTTTGCTCGTGATCGTCGTAGTTACTCGGCTTTGGTACTTGCATTGTTTTGACGCGGGATTTACCGGTGCTTTTGCTTTGACTTTGGCTTGTTAGCTTTTGCTTTGGCATTGACTCGATCTTCTCCTCGAACGACGATGGCTACACTTTCACTTCTTCTTTATTCTTTCGGCTTTCTTGATGGTTGTGGCGTCTGCTTGATTTCTCCACTTCTTCGGGCTTCTTTGGCGTGATCGGAGTTGAAGACTTTGTTTTGAAGATGACGAGTGTAGCATCGCTTCGGGTATCCTTCTCCAAGCTTTCTACTTCTTGAATGGAGCGGATATTGTTGAAGACGATAGGGTGATACCGATTCGATCTTCTTCTCTGGGATTTTGGGCTTGATCGGAGTTGAAGGTTTGATGAAGATGGCGGGGTGGTGCCGCTTCGATCTTCTTTTTTGGGATTTTGGGCTTGATCGAAGTTGAAGGCTTAATGAAGACGACGGGGTGATGTTGTTGGAAACAAATCCATGGTAGAGGCCCGCAGCGGAAGCAAAGTGAAGGTCCGAGGACCGTGAGCGGTGTGCGTTACATATCAAAATTTTCATCGAAACGATCTACATATGCGTGTATGAATCTAGCATGGCAACTACGCGAACCCCTAACGACGATCTAACTCGAAAGAACAATCTAGCATGTATGCATGTTCTAATTATGTTAGATCTACTTGTTAGAGATCATACCTGCGTGCGGAATCTTTCACCGCGACAAATTTCTTCTTTGTCGATGGAGACGGGCTACGGATCTGCTCGACATAGCTTCGGTGCGACGGCCATAACTTTCTGCTCCAAACTCCGATTGGGCTGAAATTTGGACTGCAGGTAGCCAACTTCGAGACGCAACTTTTCCAACAAGTTTCACGTCGTTTGGTCTTCTGTAGCTCCCGGAATTGCAGAAACAACGTTGAATTTCTGTGCAGATTCTGGACAGCAAAAGGTTGCGGGAGACGCCTTCTAGTTCACCCGATCTCACACGATGCACGGCACCTCGTCGATGGATCTCTGAGTGCCTCCATACGACGAGCCTTCTCCTTCTACGAAACACCACGTGAGGAAGACGAGTCGCCATCCAATGGCGCAAGCGAGAGAGAGAGAGAGACGAGAGAGGAGATGCGAAGAGAGAAGAGGGGGCGGCTAGGGTTTCCCCATGCCATGGCCGGCCCTAGGGCTTGCATGGCTCTATTAATTTCGTGCCCCCTCTCTCTCCTTCTCATATATATAGCCGGCCTATCCATATGGATAAGGACAGTATGGATAAGGATGATTGATTCAAACCTTATCCCTATATATCTCTTCTTTATCTCTATCCTTTCCTTGTTTTCGAAAACGGTCAAAACCAGCCCGTTTTCTGCGCCTCATAACCGGCCCCTTCATCGGAGGCAACAACCTCCCGAAACTAATGGGACCGGCCTTGACCAGTCTCTCAACACTTAGGGCCGGCCCCCTTAGTGCATAGTGGCGCATGGTATGACCAAAACGCCCTTATGCCACTAGTTGGCCGTTCCTCGTGTACGAGACTTTGCAAGGCACACATAAGTGAAGTGCACCAGTGATTTCACTATTCTCTGAGGTTCCCGTAGGGTGCCCCTAGTGAAGTCAACTAGTCAACTCGCAACATGTCCCGGTGCATCGCACCCATGTGGCAAAGTCCACTTATGGCAAGGAATTGCTACATGCGTCTCTGCACTAACCTAGGGTTTCCCCTTAGTGCACACACGTAGCTACGCATCTACCGAGAACTAGTGCGAAGCACTCACGGAGCGTATGCTTGGACTTCTCGCTTCCTTTAACTACGTTCTGTGTTTCGATGAGATGGTATAAGAACTATACATAATGTCGATAAGGTGGAACCTTCAGGGACCAGGGTTCATGGCTTCCAACTCAGACTCGATCGACACACTACCCGAGTGTACCATCGATCCTCTGAGTCCGAGTTAACCTGCGTAGCCACCCAGAGTGCGACGCAGGCTGCACTCCAATCCCCCCGGACTTACTATGTTCTCCCACATACCCCTGCTCTCCGCTTAGTATGGTAAACTCGCTGTCCCTCCACTGGTGCCATGACGCAACTCGAGCGGTGGAGAATACCGTCAGACTCGAGTGCTCATATGACTCGTTTCCTTCCAGGTTGACTACGTACATCGTACCTCCGATAACTCTGCCGAGTAACCGGATCCGTCACCAGTCGAACTGATGACCACCTGGCCAGGGTTTAATACGACGTAGGTCAGACCAAGGAATGCACCTCCCGTTAGGGGTGTGGATAGCCTGCAGGAGTGACATGCTGATGCAACGCCAGCCGGGTAACCCAGTACACCGTGGTTTTGGATCACTGCATCCGGATCCTCACACATTGGTGCGCCAAAGCACCACACAACTGGTTAGTCCACCAGACACGGTTCCTCAGGGTTTAGGACCGTTTTACCCTAAGCAGAAACACGGTTTAGTGCACCGATGTCTGCTCATCGATCTGTGCACCGTGTTGGTTCCGTTCGGCCACAGACACTGTGCCTGGTAATGACCGTGGTGGAGACACCCACGCTCTGTCATCCCAACAGCTTAACCTGATAGGGCGACCAACCCTAATCAGAGCTGCGAACGTATTTAGGTTACATGGGACCAGTCCCTTGAGTCTCCCACTCAAGAGGATTACCATGTAGCCATGGCTCTCTATTCTGCAATCAGAACACGTACTAAGGTACGTACCAATATGCAATCCTATACTATCAACCATACATAGCTAAACTATAGGTTTTTACGAGCTATAGACCTCACCAATTCTAACAATCTCCCACTAGGTCTAACGAGGAATAACGGTGTTGAGCTCTGTAGCTTCTACATGCTGCCCAAAAGCCTTTGCAGGAATTCCCTAAAGGAATTGGCAACATTGTCTATAGATTCCACCTCAGTACCGCTACTTGCATTTCCTCCTATAACTGTCAGATCAAGTGGAGTTTGTACTTGATGGGTTTCCCCTCACGGCGGTGCCTAGTCTCCTTGGACCTTGCTTACCGCTCTTCTGTTGCAACAATAGATAACTGAGCTTCTGGTACGCATCCCAAGTTCTCTAAGAACTTCCTAAGCCTTACCACCTGATATATTACCTAGCACGCAACAACGTGCTAAGCCTCTGTGGTAGAGTCTGTGATGCACTCTTGCTTCACACTCTACCATCTACCGCTTCTAATCCCAAGATAAAAATAATCCCTGAAATCGATTCTCTGGAACACACATCTGACACTAAAGTCAGATCCTGTGTGTCCAATCGATATCAGGACCTGTGAAGTGCAAGCTAACTCACAATCCTTACTTAACGAGGATTTCTGAGTATACCCTTCACATCGGTCCAAAGATCTGGACCCGGGTTCGACTGAAACCGACCCATCTTCCTGCTGCGCAATAGATATCTAGCCTCGTAAAACGAATCTGGCTAGAATCTTATCTTCATGCGTAGCCTGTGACAGCAAGAGAATCTTGCTCTGGTTGTCTCGAGTTACCTTGATTCCCAGAGCATAACTCGCCTCACTAGGGTCTTTCACATCGAATTGTGATGACTACAAACCTTTACCGTAAACAATATTCTTACATCATTTTCAATCAGTAGAATATCGTTAACGTAAAGTACTAAATACACCCTTGTAGCTATTTCACCTTTCTTGTACCAACTTGGTTTATCCTCATTCTGATCAAATCCGTGTGAGCGGATTCCCTTGATCAAAATAGATATTCCAACCTGGATGCTTGCATCAGTCCATAAATGGACCGTTGCAACTTGCATTCCAAATCTTCCTAACCTACTGACACAAAGCCTGGGGCTACATCATCCATATGTCCTTTCCAAATTCCTGTTAGGGAATAACTGTCTTGACATCCATCAACCAGATCTCCCAACTATAATGGGCTGTGATGGATTAAGAGGATCCGTTATAGACTTAGGCATAGCTACCAGTGAGATGGTTTTGACATAGTCAATCCCTTCTCCTTTGGTAACTAATCTAGCTACTTAAGTCTTAACCGGGTGCTCTTCTTATACACCTCCTACACCCCGAAGGATGATAGTGCTATAAGTGTCAAGACTGTTCCAAGGAACATTGATGCAAGCTTGCCTCCATGGTCTTTTGTCAGTCAGAGCTGTCGGAAGCTCCCACTACTTCTTCGTAGCTCTAGGGATCATCCTCCTGAAACTCTGGATTAACTATTGAAGTTTCTCCATAGTATCTTTCAGGAGCTCTGATGGTCCCACAACGATGAGGTGGTGGTGGTTCAAAGGAAGCTCCCACTACTTCTTCGTAGCTCTAAGGATCATCCTCCTGAAACTCTGGATTAACTATCAAAGTTTCTCCATAGCATCTTTCAGGAGCTCTGATGGTCCCACAATGATGAGGTGGTGGTGGTTCAAAGGAAGCTCCCACTACTTCTTCGTAGCTCTAAGGATCATCCTCCTGAAACTCTGGATTAACTATCAAAGTTTCTCCATAGCATCTTTCAGGAGCTCTGATGGTCCCACAACGACGAAGTGGTGGTGGTACAAAAGTGAATTATTTCTACAGTACCTGGTATACTAGTTTCTTGTAACATCTACTCCCACTACGTTTTCAGATGCGCACTCTCTACCAGTACCCAGTAGTTTATCCAGAATTACCTTACTGATAAACTTATGGTCTATAATATAATCCTGGTCTAGGTAGATGGTATTCGTAGAAACGATTACCTTCCAAACCTCAAGATCATAGAATAGTCCACCTTATGCCTCCTAAGGGTAACCTACAAACAGATATACCTGGAACTATATCTCCATCTCATCCCTCTTGTCCTTTTGCACAAGTGCAGGACAACCCTATATCTCGAGACACTATAGTGTCAGCTTTCGCTTAGACCATAGCTCTCTATAGGTCTGAGGCACTGATCTAGATGAGAGATAGTTTCAGATATAAGCTACTGTTTTAAGGTACAACCACACCAAAGGTGGGTAGTACACTTGGTAATATTCATCATACTACGGACCATGTCAAACAAAGTCCGATTCCTTCTCTCGGAGACTTCATTCTGACGTGTCATCCTTGGAGCATTTAACTGGGATATAATCCCATGCTCCTTTAGGATCCTATGGAACTCGTCCGATAGTGACTTAGTCCTTCGATTAAATCGAAGAGACTCCTATCATCTGGACGCTCTTGGAACCATAGACGTCAAAATTAACTAACTCCTATACCTTCGTGGCCCTTTTAGTTATTATGCCTTTCAGATTATACTCATAGGTTAGAAGGATCTCCGATGAATCTGTGAACAGAAACTCGGCCTTCTTTTACCTTTGAATTTATCTAAGGCAAAATATCTAAGTCAGAGGGGTCACAAATGGGATAGCTTCTCCGAAGGATTTAGATGAATTTCATTTAGACGCTACAGCTGCCATGAAATCTATTTCCGAATTAGGATACAAAGAGATTTTTCTGATCTATTCCTCTAACTATGAAGCTATCTATTCAGTTTAAGATACACACCAACGGTGCTGTCTAAAACTAAAAACTTTATTTACCAAGGAGGAAACAGAACTACATCTCTAAAGATCAAAATCCGTGTTTCGGAAAAACTAAAACAATCATATCTAACAGCTTCTGCAGCGGCTTATGGCATCAGTACCTATGTTAGGATTCCTTCACTATAAAGTAGCCTTGTGCTTTCCTTGAATCTCTGTAGACCCGAAGTCTACATTCTAAGAAGCATAAGAACTGCTACTAGATAGCGACTCAAATCCTAACATCCTGAGACCATACTCAATCTTCAAATACCCCCTATACTTGCTAAAACAGAAACTCTTCCGTCCTTAGCGTTACCATACTTAGGAGTCCACACTAGTTTCTGCACTAGAATAGTTATCGATCTCTTATAAGTTACTCCCTTAGGTTCTTCTAAAGAAGACCTAGGTTAATCACTAAAGGCTTTGCCTTTAATCTTGATCCCATCCTTTGTCTCTTGGAAATCTCCTTAGAAGTTCTGCGTTTATCATTTCTAACTTGTTAAAGCTAAAGTCTCTGATAACGCCTTCGAAGGTTCCAGACAAGGATGCAAGACAGACCTCTTCCACCACCTCGTCATCCGGTACTATGTCTTTGGAATCTAGTTCGATCTGGAACTCAAAGATGTGTTCCCGAACAAGCATACCCTCAGACATCTCGGTACCGATAAGTATCTTAGTGGAAAAGCGATGAGTCGACTGACTTCGCCTTCCAGACATCTAATGCAAGTAAAACTTAATTAGAGAGCACCCGGCATATCTCTGACTCGCTTCTAAAGAGTTGTCCGCAAGTCTGCTATAATCATAGCACTTGCACATCTCCTTAGACTCTTGCTAGTCGTCATATGCCCTAGTTAGTGCCCTAGTGATATCTGAACCCGTTAGTCTAGTACAGGGATATTTAGATTGCAAGCCAATGTAAATTTACTACCCTAAGCATAAGCTAAAGATTGCGCTTCCACTCTACGTAGTTAGAGACCCGATAACTGGTTCTTTTATGGGATAGCGGATAGGGGAACTATATGGTTGAATGAAAATGAATGCAAGAAAACTTATTTTATGGATTTTGAAAATAAGCTAATTATATCCAAATGTCAGCGCTACCCTCACAGCGAAAACACCTCTATGGATTAATTAACCATGTATGTAAGATCTCGGAATCGACTACACCTGCCCTAGGGGGCATCATGCAGCGTCAATCCGCTTACACGGGCCTTTCCTTGACCCAGTTCAAATCTGCCAACTAAGGGCTTTGATGAACCATGGTTATCTTTGGGCCAGTACCACGTGATCACCATTGTCTTCGCAACGAATACCTCACGTGTACTTCGGATGCTTAACCACGAGCCTAAGCAATTACGGCACGGGAGTTCATGCGGCCCCCACTAGGGTGGGATAAAAAACCCTTCTCTCCTGGCCCCGTAACTGCCATATCCTGAAGGAGACTGCTAAGTTATCTGGCATGGAAAAACATAACCCTCACCCTAGGGGGTGTCGAGCTACGCCCTTCCACCCAGACACAAAGCAGTTGGTTGTGGAGGCCAGAGGATCTCGACGAGTCCTCTTACACATCCCTTATTATAGTTGAGGGTTATTTAATGCAAGTATGAGTGTACACTAAGGTCACCACAACCTATACACTAGACCCTGGTCATACCGTGCTCCCATTGGCGTTCAAGCCTTTCGTGAAGCATTAATCGATCTCGGAATATCATAGTCCCTGCCTCAAGTGGATTTCTCCACTCAAGTGGATTTCTCCACTCAAGAGTCTTGGCTATTAGTTATTGGCTATTGGATCTTGGTCTTCACAATCCACCCCCTTTAAAGGATACACATCCACGTATAGGGTTAGGCCCCCCCCATTGCGAGGGGAACCGGCTCTGATACCATTTTATAACATCTGCTTCAAACACACAAGATATTTTTTACTTTACTTGTCCCCGCACAAGGAGTTCCCAAGAGATCACCCATCCTTGTACTACTCTTGCCCTAACAAACTTAACTACAAAGTTATTACAAAATCTATAGCGGTGCGTGTTTTAAAATACGTTATCTATATTTGAGAGGAAAAATTATATAAATAGCTCAGGATCTCCATCTCTCCAAGTGATGTGGGGCTAATTCATGGTGTGACGGCCAAGATCCAATAGCCAATAGCCAAGACTCCAGAGGCTGTTATGCCAAGATGGATGAGGTGAGGCCGGGTGAGGTGTCTAAGGCCATAAGTTAGCCCTACATTATCTGGAGAAAAGAAGATCATGAGCTACTTATATAATTTTCTCTCCCAAATATAGAAGGCGCGTTTTAAAATAATGTGCTGTTACATAAGAACTCTGTATTTAAGCGTGGTCGAGCGAGAGTAGTACTAGGATGGGTGACATCTTGGGAAGTTCTCATGCAGGTACGTGCAAAGCGGACAATATCCCTTATGGGCAATACGTCCATGTGTAGGGTTAGACCCTCCATTGCGAGGAGAAACTGCTCTAATAACTTTATGTAACATCTGCCCCAAACACACAATATATTGTCCGTTTTTTCCGTGCTCGCACGAGGACTTCCAAGGAGGTCACCATCCTAGTAGTACTCTCGCCCGAGCATGCAAAACTATGGAGTTCTTATGATAACATCCATCCCAAACACACAAGAAATTATCCGCTTTGCACGTGCCCGCATGAGAACTTCCTATGGGGGTACTCCACAAGTCTATTGAGCATACTCCTATGGCATACTTAGGTGGTAGGGCTAGTGGCTAGTAGACCTGTCAATGGACCGAATTTTGATCCGAATCTAATCCGTTAAGTCTGATATGGATAGGGTTTTTTGATCCGATAATATGATAACGATCTTAATCTGATAACCATTTACTTAACAAATCAGATATTGATTTAGGTCAATCCATTAAGAACCTGATCCGATAAACTATAACATAATATATTATATTTTATCCATTGTTAGATTAAATTGCTTTAGATTTTTTTTTTTGCTATTTGATTGCTTTAGATCTAAGGCCTAAGAGTTAATATAAAAAGGATACTCATGGTCCCCTGATCGAGACTCAAATTTTGTGGATTCAACGCTAAACGATATTACAACCATCCGATATACTCCTGTCGATGATTCGGATTCTAATCCGAATCCAAATCCAAATTTGACAACCCGTTTACTTAACAGATCAGATTTGGATATATGCTAATCCGATCTGAGTCCGATTTGTTGACAAGACTAGTGGCTAGGGGTGGACTTGAGCAAGTTCAACCCGTCCAACTCAAACCCAACCCAAACAATCGAGAAGCACAGACAAAGTTGGAGAAAAACTTGGATGGATTTGGACAAAAAAAGATCAGTCCAATTTCAATTTCGACTGGTTTGGACACAGATCTTACCCAACCCAAGTACAGTGGCATACTTGCATCTCACTACAGTGGATCCACTAATCTGATCTCATTACACTACAATGGTGTAACGATGAGTGGATCACCCTCAGATCTCATTGCACTACATTGGGGCAACGATTAGTGGCATACACACAGTCACACACTCACACCCGCTCGAGTGCTTGACTAATCCAGTAATCTATATATAAATCACAAATTCACAATAGAGAAAGAGAAAGCCTGACCCCACAAGACCGACATCCTCTGTTCTTATCTTACTCCCTCGTTTGTCTTTATCCGACGATGCAGGGCAATGCTTCATTTTCAATCAAATGGTTTTGATCACTTAATTTTGTTATTTTTTTTTCCATCTACATATGTTTCACAAGCATTTTTAATTGGGCAATCCGATCAACCCACCCATTTTTTTTTCAAATTGGGCAACCCGAGCAACCCAAACGGGCAAGCACGAGTTGGGCTTCCACGGGTTTCATTGGCAAAAAGGGGTATGATGTGTAGAGGTCTGGTTGGGCATGGGCAGACCCTTCAACCCGCCCCAATCCCACCCCAAGCCAGTGCTCGGTGAGCAGGCACATACCCCAACACCTCATAGAACGATTTTGTTCACCGTCCTAAAAGGATGATGAACAATTGGTCAATTTCAAAGGCATTTGGTCATTTCACCATTTATTAGGTAGCTAGCAAATTTGGATCAATAGATGATTGTGATAGTTACATAAAATCGCATAGCTAAGATGATTTTTTTGGTCCAAGTAAGTACAATATCGATGTGCCATATTATATAGATGTTCATGGTTGATTGGTCCATAATGTTTTTCATATTATGGCAGTGTAACTTTTGCATCAAAAAAGTACTATGGTACTCAACCCGGGCCACATCCATCAGCCCTACTGAAATTAGAAACTCAGAAGAGAGGCAGATTGAACCGAGTTATTTTGAATGGGTATAACCTCGCTACCAGTGTACTTCACTCTGATGCAGGTAGGACGTTTCAGAGTCTCGGAGTGATAAACTAACGACACTTTCTTGCCGTCATCTATTGTATCGAGCTTGTCCTCCATCCTCCGAGCCTTCGCCTCATTGATGGGAGGCACCTGGCTTGTACCTGGCAGGGTGGGGGGGCACATCGCCCTGATCCCTCATCCCTTCCTCTTCGCCCCTTTCTTCTTCCTCCTCCTCATCGTCTTCCTCTTCTTCTTCTTCTTCCTCCTCTTCTTCCTTCTCTTCCTCTTCTTCCTCCTTCCCTTCTTCTTCTTTCTCGCCTTATTCTTCTTCCTCTTAACCTTCACCCTCGCCCTCATGCTACTACTCATCCCCTTTCTCTTCCTCCTCCTCTTCAGCCCCCTTCGT
Organism: Chamaelirium japonicum; assembly: GCA_947650365.1. Lineage (NCBI taxonomy): Eukaryota > Viridiplantae > Streptophyta > Magnoliopsida > Liliales > Melanthiaceae > Chamaelirium > Chamaelirium japonicum. Next base: position 103,244 of record CANTAL010000309.1, read on the forward strand.
GACCTTCCTCTTCTTGACCTGGCCTCACCTGGTTATGATCAATTTTTCTTCACCTGGCCCTGAGCGCCTCCTTTTGTTGTACACCTTCTTCTCGGCTCGAATATATCGAACCACCCTGCCCGTCTTGGGGTCCTCCTCATAGTCAGAGTATAGGGTGTCATCCCCATACCTCACTGACACCCGGTGCATCATATTGGTATTTCCATAGCGAACCGGGCATTGTGCGAACTACTTCTAGGACCTGGTCCCATAGGTCAGCTCCAAGAACATATTGTCAATCGATCCGACTTGCTTAGAAGTCCAGCAGAGATCACCTCCTAGCCCATACCGTTCGACCTCCTTGTGGACATCGTTACGAGGCATCTCCGGCACCGACAGGGGAGTCCATGTCGCAGAGATGGAGATAGACCAATCAATATAAAACTTGTCTGAGGGGACTATCGGTGATGGGGCAAAGGGCAGAAACGCCATGCAAATTGAAGAATAGGCTATCTTTTCTTGATACCCACTGATAATGGTAGAAGAAGTAGCCTAGCTCGATCCTTGCCTGCTCGCCTTCAAGAACACTGGAGTAGCAGGCCCTCAGCTGAACCTGGTAATCTATCTCCGCCCTGCAGAAGGCGTAGATGATTCTCCATGTATTTCCTGTCAGCTACCTTGGGCAGAGTCCGAACGTGTTCAGCAGCCTGGCCACGAAGGGGAGTAGAGGTAGATGGAACCTGCAGTTGGGCTGCCCGATCGTCACTATAGTGCCCATGATCTTTCCTTACTGGCGTCCTCGGCGTACACAGATCGCTTATCTATGCCGAAGGCATCCTGTACCCCAGGCGAGCGCGGGGCGATGGGCGCCTTCGGTGAAGAACCCCTACAGCCTCTCCTACTTCTCCCTCTTGGCATCAGTGGGCTTCCGACCGATCCCGTACTCGAAGACAGGCTCCTCAGATAGAGGCTTCAGTAGCCTCAGCATGAAATTAGACTTTGGGATATGCTTGGGTTTGGTAGGAGCAAAAACAAACCCAACTCCCAGAAGGCTCTTACCGAGGCTGCCCTTTGCCTTGCCCTTCCCTGCAATCTTTGACGACGAAGGCTCAGCAGTGGCTTTCCCCTTCTTCGACCCATCTCGCTAAGAAGGCTTCACCTTCGGGGGAACGATGTTGCTGGTGCAGCTTGCAGAGACCATTATGACCAATCGAAGAACAGAGAGCAGATAACAAGGAGCAAAAAGCAAAGAAGTCAAGAATTTTTCTGACAGCATGGAGTAAAATGAACTCTGGGACTGGATTTATATACGCCCAAAAAGCTTGGCGGGAAACTCTATGTGACATATGGCAGCATCAGACTGGTAGAAGGTGAATCGACAGGCTAGACAAAACGACAGGCCAGACGAAATGACAGGCCAGACGAAATGACAGGCCAAGCGAATTGACAGGCAGACGAACCGACAAGGCAAAGGAAATGACAGAAAAGACGAAACGCCAACTCCACCTCACCCGATTGACAAGCAGACGATCGGGTGAAATTTCACAGAATCGGCCAAAAAGACTTCACCCAATCAATAGGGAGACGATCGAATGAATTTCCAAAGGATTGGGGAAAAAACATAGTTTTCTACCCGATCGCCTCAAGTTCCACCGGTTGAAAATATCCGATCGGTCAAATTTGACCGATTGGCCAAAAAGACTTTACCCAATCGATAGGCAGACAATTAGGTGAATTTCTAAAGGATCGGGCAAAAAAAATAATATTTTACCCGATCGCCCCAAGTTCCACCGGTTAAAAAAATTTGATCGGTCAAATTTGACCGATCGGCCAAAAAGACTTCACCCAATCGACAGGCAGACGATTGGGTGAATTTCCAAAGGATCGGGCAAAAAACATAGTTTTTTACCCGATCTCCCTAAGTTCCACTGGTTTAAAATATCCGATCGTTTAAATATGATCGATCGGCCAAAAAGACTTCACCCAATCGACAGGTAGATGATCGGGTGAATTTCCAAAGGATCGGGCAAAAATCACAGTTTTTTACCCGATCGCCCCAAGTTCCACTGATTGTAAAAACCCGGTCGATGAATTTCGACCGATCGGCCAAAAAGACTTCACCCGATCAACAGGTATACGATCGGGTGAATTTTCAAAAGATCTGAAAAAATATGGTTTTTTGCCCGATCACCCCAAGTCCCACCTGTTGAAAGTACCCGGTCGGAAAACTTTGACCGATCGATAGAAGATACCTGATCGGTCAACTTTGATCGATCAATAGAAGATACCCGATCGGTCAACTTTGACAGATCGGTCGAAGACTTAACCTGATCGACAGGCAGACGATTGGGTGAATTTTCAAAGGATCTGGCAAAAAATCTGGTTTTTTACCCGATCGCCCCAAGTACCACCTGTTGAAAGCACTCGATCGGACAACTTTGACCGATCAGTAGAAGATACCCGATGGTCAACTTTGACCGATTGGTCAAAGACTTTACACGATCGACAGGCAGACGATCGGATGAATTTCTAAAGGATCTGGCAAAAAATTTGGTTTTTTGCCCGATCGTCCCAACCTGTTGAAAGCACCCGATCAGACAATTTTGACCGATCAGTAGAATACACCCGATCAATTGACTCTGACCGATCGGTCGAACACTTCACCCGATCGATAGGCAGACAATCGGGTGAATTTCCAAAGGATCGGGTGAAAAACCTGGTTTTTTGCCCGATCGCTCGAAATCCAAACAGTTGAAACACCCGATCGAACAATTTTGACCGATTGGTAAGAGATACCCGATTGGTCAACTTTGACTGATCGGTCGATGAATTCACCCGATCGACAGGCTGACGATCGGGTAAATTTTCGAAGGATCGGGTCACAAACTCACTTTTTGCCCGATCGCCCAAAGTTCCACCGGTCAAAATCACCCGATCGGTCATGAGCACCCGATCGATCGATCTTGACCGATCGGTCGCCAACACCCGATCGGTATGTCTTGACCGATCGGTTGCCAGAGTCCTATCAGCCAGCAATGCTCAACGAGATCTCGATGACACCAACCCTTGGTAGGGGATTTAGCACCTAGATTCCAAGTCAGTCTAGGGGTCCACAGAGACGATAACGGGACCCACCAACCCTGCCTAGGGGTCCACAAAGACGACAATGGGACCAACCAGCCCTGCTTGGGGGTCTACAGAGATGACGGTTGGGCCCACCAACCCCCGCCTGGATCCAGACGAGCTGTAGAAAACCGCCCTATACCCCGATTCCCATCCAAAAAACTCTATAAATAGCAGACCCGACAAGTGTAATAGGATCGAATATTTGATTTCTGAATCGGACTTTCAAAAAATCCAGAGCTCTGATATCCTAACCTTTCAATCTTCTTTTGGAAGAGAAAATAGTGATACTCGGTCGAGGTCACTTAAGTTCAATTATTAGTGAATTTAGGTTGCTCCTCATAGCACAGAGACGTAGGCTTCGGCTGAACTTCGAGATCACATCTTGTGTCAACTCTCAGTTGATATTTCTCTCACGTCTAACTCTAAATCTAAGACCTCTCTTCTACTCCGAAGCTTAAGCTCATAGGTACAAATATTTAACAACATACGATCTAGTCAAACGTTCGATCAGACTTTCGACTCGACTCGATTAACTGGTTGGGCGAAGTCTTCGGGTCGGCAAGGAGATCATCCCCCCCACGTGGCTCTCTTTCAAATCCATTTAAAAACCATAAAGATGATAAATTTTCATTCAATGACATTTAATGGTCATTTGATGTTAATCTTTCTCTCTCTCTAACAAGTGAATCAAACTCATTTTAGATTTCACACTTCTTTGAACAGTTGCAATGTCGCCTTTGCCAAATTGCGTGCATCAAGAACATTCGGGCATTGCCCAGGTTTCTTACTTGTCTATATATCTATACGAAAATGGAAGCCTCTCTCCCGTGTTATTATACATGGATGTCTTTTAAAGAGCTATTCTTCTTCCCTGTGTGAACGCGGCTCTCTTTTAAATCCATTTAAAAACCAACTATAAAGATGATAAATTTTCATTCAATGTCATTTAATGGTCATTTTATGTTAATCTCACTCTCTCTCTCTAACAAGTGAATCACACTCCCTTCAGATTTCACACTTCTTCGAACAGTTACGATATCACCTTTGCTAAATGGAGTGCATCAAGCACATTCGGGCGTTACCCGAGTTTCTTACTAGTATCTATACTAAAATGGAAGCCTCTCTCCCGTGTTGTGACACGTGGACATCTTTTAAAGAGCTAGAATTCTTCTTTCGTGTGTGAACGTGGCTCTCTTTTAAATCCATTTAAAAACCTACCATAAAGATGATAAATTTTCACTCAATGACATTTAATGGTCATTTGATGTTAATCTCTCTCTCTCTAACAAGTGAATCACACTCACTTCAGATTTCACACTTCTTCGAACTATTGTGATGTCGTCTTTGCCAAATGGCGTACGTCAAGCACATTTGGGCATTGCCCGAGCTTCTTACTAGTGCTCATTCTATTCCCGGTCTCAAACTGAAGAGAGACACCATTGAACACCACCATGTAGCCATCCCATTCCTCCCCCAGCACCGGCGTGCAATGCCACACCCATATCAGCCACCTAGCATAACCCAGGTTGACCATCCTCTCCCTTTCCTCCTCCCCTCCAAATAACTTGAAATCATGTCAGTGGTTCCCCGTTGCCAATGATGCCCATCAGGAGCCACCTATGGCATCTGCAAGTTGCGGGTTAGGGTTTCGATGAGGGTGAAGGAGGGGTAAGGAGGAGGGGGAAAGAGAAGTGGAGGAGGAAAGGGGATGTGCTGGAGGAGGAGGATGGATGTGTAGGTGGTTTCCCAGGTAGGGGGTCGGGGTCGGGGTACTTAGGAATGAGGTATCGGGACACATCGGGCAATCTTTCATTTCCAAGTATGATGGTAGGAGAATAGTGTGGTGCAAATATTAATACCCATTTTGTATATACGGTTTGTTTGATTTGTTGGGTTTTGGCTCGACTTCACCCAGCTAGTCTTGGACTCGGTTGGTCTAGTGGGTAATAGGTTGGGCTCAGAGGTATGTGGTCAAGTCATCTCAAACCAACCCTAATCCTATATGTGTCGGGATTAGTTTTAGGGTTTGACTAGGTGTGAGTCCCAACTCCGGGGCAACGAGAATATATCACACCCAGCGCACCTCATTAGTAAACGCGAACCCATAGGAGACCCGATATAGGAAATAGGGAAATGTGTTTAGGTTTAGGTCTATAGGGTTTTAAGGGTGGGTGCCAATCCCGTGTGCCCAGTCCTTGTGCACAAAAACCGAGAGGAGAGCGAGAGATCGCAAACTGTGTGATTTCCTCTCTTCCCTCCCTTCCGTCCATCCGCAGAAATCAGAGTAAAAGGGTTGTGGCGAAGTCCAATCCCTCCCCCCCTTCTCTCCACCATTCTCCTCTCTCCTAAAGCCAAAAGAAAGACAAAGAGGACTGCTGCGATTGAAGCCCTCTCCCTCCCTCTGGTGCTCTCGATTTTGCAAGAAGGAGAGAGAGAGAACGAGAGAGATAGAAGGCTCGACTGCCTTTCTCTCTCCCCTTGAAGATTTGCTTTCTGTTAGATTGAATTAGAGACAGAGAGAGAGAGAGAGAGGGGATCATTAGGCTTTGTAATCCCTCTGTCGTCTCATCAATCTTTGCCGGGTTTTCATGGGTTTTCTGTCTCCAAGAAGAACCAGAGTTAAAGTCTTCCACCCGGGATTATCGGATTCGGTCGCTCGTCATCTCTTCCTCCATTGCGATTAAGATCTTGCGAGAGGAAGACTCATCTGCATCAATTCTATTGTGAATCGTCATCACCCGGCAAATTATGGCCGGAGATATGTTCGATCCACTACTTTCGCTTACAGACTCTCTATTCATTGTTTTCAAAACTAATGGTTCTCGATAATAGAGACAACTGTATGCTTTTGTGTAGAATATTTTCTTACACTTGGTATCAAAGCCTATTTTTCTCTGATCAATAATCCATATTGTTAGTGTTTTGATCCCTTTTGCAATTGATGATGGGGTTTTTTTCGGTTCCTTAAATCCATAATCGATTACGTAATGGATCATTAAAACCCTAACAATTCGCATATGAGTTTTTCTGCTCCGATCGACCATTAGGGTTTCAAGGGGAGTTTCATGATCGGCAATCGATTCTCCCAATTGGCTTTTACCGAGGGATGGGGCAGGAATGCCATGCGACAAACCTTGAATTTGAGATAGTTGACTGAAATCAGGTAGATCCGAAATTCAGGTCGTGTGGCTACTTTCACCCCGATTCGGAAATCGAATCAGAGCGAAGGGTTGTTTGCCACAGGGCATGTTTATTTCGATCATAAGTTTCAATGTGCGGATTTTTTTTGGTTTTTCGACTGAATCCAGTTACGTCGGTCCGGCTATATGGATAATTGTATAAGTTTTGCGAACGATCACGATCTAAAGCCCTCTCATGGTGTGTGATTCGAAACTAGCCAAAGCATCCTAGATCATTCTCCATGAGTGATTCACACAGTATGCACCATGGGGTCTGACCGATGATAAAGCAGTGCGAGAGTGTATCATGCAGGTGCATGATACTGTTCTAGTGTGTTATGAATCTAATCATGTTCATTCTTATAAATCTGACAATGACTTGTGGATTGATTCTGGTTCTACAATCCATATATCTACCATCATGTAGGGGTTTTTCGGCTTACAAGACCCAACTGATAGAGAGAAAGTCATCTTCACGGGAAATAAACTAAGCTCCAAGGTAGAAGGTATGGGGATCTATAGATTAATCCTCCAGATCGGATACTTTTTGGACTTGGATAGAGTTTTCTATGTTTCAAGTTTCTCTAGAAATTTGGTGTCTATTTCAAGACGGGTGCCTATGAGCTTTGTTTTCAGTTTGATGGTTCTATCATTCTGATCAACAAAGATTCAGTTCTCATAGGCTCTGGTAGATTAATTGATGCCTTATAAACTGAACATAGACTCTAAAAGTAATTATTCCATGATGACCATAAATGAAAATATTATCAATAAGAATTTCTCCTCTCTGTGGCACAAAAGATTAGGCCATATCTTTTTGGAGAGGCTAAAGAGGTTAGTAAAGGAAGGGATTCTAAATACCCTTGACTTTATCGACTTCGAGGTTTGTAGGGACATCATAAAGGGAAAACAGATCAATAAATCTTCTAAAGGTGCCAGGAGGAATACTGAGATGTATGATATCATACACACGGATCTCTGTGGACCGTTTAGTACAACTTGTCTGAATGGTCAATGATATTTTATATCGTTTATAGATGACCATACGAGATATATGTATCTCTATCTCGTTGACGATAAGTCAGAACCTCTTAAAGCTTTCAAAGTCTATAATCCGGTATGAATATCAAGATTATTAGATAAGACAGAGGTGGTGAGTATTATAGTTGGTACACAGAGTGTGGATAAAGACTAGTCTAGTTGTGAAGTTCCTTGAGAAGTATGATTTGCAACTCCTCCCTTCCTCTTAATATGTGAAGTGAAGCCTTGAAAACCGTCGTGTATGTTCTTAATAGGGTTTCATCTAAGGTCGTTCCTAAAATACCCTTTGAGTTATGAAACAGATTAAAGCCTAGTTTAGATTACATGAACGTATATATAGGGTTGTCAAGTCGAGGTTAGGGTGTACAACCCATATGAGAGGCTGTTAAACCCTCGGACAAACAGTGACTTCTTTATTGGGTATACGGAGAAGTCCAAGGGTTACAGGTTCCATTGTCCATCGCACTCACCAAAAATAGTAGAAGCAAAATACTCGTTTTTTTGAAAGTGGCAACTTCAATGGGAGTGTCCCTACATAAGAAATTATGTTTGAGGAGATATGGGTTCCGGTTTATATACCCATGATATAGGAGGGACAAAATGATCATCAAGATGAACCACTTATTGTAGTTCCTGATTAACCAGTTCCTGACATCCCATCTGATGCAGAACAAGTTGCCACTAAACATATCATTGAGGAACCAACATGTTTTAGGAGATCTAAGAGAATATGTAGAGTGGTAATTTATAGCGACTATGAAGTATACCTCCTAGAGTCAAAGAAGTCTGATACTATTATCAAACTATTTCCAGATCCCAAAACTTTTCTGAAGCCATGACCTAAAAAGATTCTGCAAAATGGTTAGAAGACGTGAAAGATGAGATGAAATCCTATGCGGATAATCAAGTCTGGAATTTAGTTAAGTTACCTAAAGGGGCTAAGGCCATCGGCTGCAAGTGGGTCTATAAAACCAAGACTGATACCGCAGGTAACATCGAACGACATAAAGGAAGACTTGTAGCCAAAGAATTTACTCAAAGAGACAGTATTGATTATCATGAAACATTCTCTCCAGTTTCTAAAAAGGATTCATTAAGGATAATCTTTGCTTTGGTAGCTCACTATGATCTTGAGCTACAACAGATGGACGTAAAAACGACTTTCCTAAATAGGGATCTAGAGGAGGAGGTGTATATAGCGCAACTTGAGGGTTTTACCTATGGTAAAGGTAGTCAGCTAGTCTAAAAATTAAAGAAGTTATTATGTGGACTGAAACAGACATCCCGACAGTGATATTTGAAGTTCCACAATGTTATTACCTCCTTCAGTTTATAAAGAATATTGCATTTATCTTAAGATATGTGGGAGCTATTATGTGTTTCTAGTCCTATATATGTGGATGACATTCTTCTTGCTTTAAATGACTTAGGGATGATACACACGACAAAATAGTTTCTCTTTCAGAACATTGACACAAAGGACTTAGGCGAGGCATTATACATGATTGGCATTGAGATCATCAGGGATCGATCTCAAAGATCACTATGGTTATCTCAAAGGGCCTATGTTGATAAAGTTATGAAAATGATTAATATGGAGAACTGTTCGCTGGGTATTGCTTCTATTGTTAAAGGTGACAGATTCTACTTGTCCCAAAGTCCGGGAAATTCTTTTGAAAGAGAAGTTATAGAAAATATTTTGTATACATCTGCAGTTGGCAGCTTGAAGTATCTTGAGGTCTATACAAGACCTGATATCAGCTTTGCAGTACGGATATTGGGAGAACGATTTTGTTCCAACCTCTTTAAAGAGGTTGGATGTTCCCGGTCTCTCTCATTGGTCCGTATCGAGGTCTTTTGGTAATTTCACTATGATAAACAGTATGAAATAACCAAAAGCCCTCGATATGGACCAATGAGACAATATGGTTGTTGTGTTCTTCTCAAAGAACAACAAGAGCGGAAGTCGTAGCAAGCACATCGACATAAAATATCTGGTTGTGCGGGATGATCAATTAGCTGATAAGATCATTGTTCAACATATTGGTACAGAGCTTATGGTTGCAGATCCAATGACCAAGGGATTACCACTCATTCAATATAAGGGTCAAGTAGATAGCATGAGGCTTCGAAGCTCATTGTATGTTTGATTATGCTTGTACTTTTTTTTTTGGTAGCTAATAAAGTTTTTATTTTCGTCTCACTCTGGATATGTATACTTAAGTTTCTAAGACATACAATAAGAGCTCAGAGTAAGCTTGTTTATTACTCATAAAATTTGATAACCACATAAAGTGCTTATTCAAAATGGATTGGTCATAGTGTAATGCGTGGAAGAAAGTGTCTACTTGTACGGGCATAACCACCATGATTCATGTGACTATGAATCTTTGTCTGAATGAAGAAATACCTCTTAATGTTATGAGCCTAGATTCTTTTTGCAAAATACAGTGTGCACGCACTAAGGTCTTTTCAAACAGAGTCATTACCCACTAGCGTGTGTGTTTTTCCAAAATAAAATTTTGTTTTGTTTTTGGGTTTCGTTTGCCAAGTGGGAGAGTGTTGGATTTTGCCTCAACTTTACCCAACCAGTCTTGGACTTGGTCAGTCTAGTCGGTAATAGGTCGGGCTCACAGGTATGTGGTTAAGTCATCTCGAACCATCCCTAATCCTATAGGTATCGGGATTAGTTTTAGGTTTTGAGTGGGTGCGGGTCCCAACTCTGGTGCGACGAGAATGCATCACACCTAGCGCACCTAATTAGTAAACGCGAACCCATAAGAGATCCTTAATAGGAAACAAGGAAACGTGTTTGGGTTTGGGTCTATAGGGTTTTAGGGGGGGATGCCAATCTCGTATGCCCAGTCCTTGTGCACGAAAACCGAGAGGAGATAGAGAGATCGTGAACTGTGCGATCTCCACTCTCCCCTCCCTTCCGTCCGTCCACAGGAATCAGAGGAGAAGGGCTGCGGCCAAGTGCAACCCCTCCCCCCTTCTCTCCTTCGTTCTCCTCTCTCCTAAAGCTGAAAGAAAAAGAGAGAGGACTGCTGCGATCGCAAACCTCTCCCTCCCTCTAGTGCTCCCAGTTTTGCAAGAAGGAGAGAGAAGGCTCGGCTGCCCTTCTCCTTCCCCTTGAAGTTTTGTTTTTCGTTAGATTGAATTAGAGAGAGAGAGAGAGAGAGAGAGAGAGAGAGAGAGAGAGAGGGAGGATCATCAGGCTTTGCAATCCCTCTCTTGTCTCGTCAATCTTTGCGGGGTCTTCACGGGTTTTCGGTTACCAAGAAGAACCGGAGTTGAAGGCTTCCACCCAAGATCATCGGATCCTGTCATTCGCCATCTCTTTCTCCATCAAGATTAGGATCTCGCGAGAGGAGGACTCATCTGCATCAATTCTATTGCGAATCGCTATCACCCGACAAATTATGGCCGGAGGTATGTTCGATCCACCGCTATCGCTTACGGTTTCTTTGTTCATCATTTTCAAAGCTAATGGCTCTGGATAATAGAGACAATTGCATGCTTCTGTGTAGAATACTTTCTTACATGATTGGGCTACTAGTCTTGTTGGTGCTGGTTTTGTGATACAGGACTCATTGCTTGGTCGTGCTTGTTCCAAGGCTTTCATATGAGGTTTTATCCAAGACAAAAGCAAGGGCACTTTGGTTTGGGCAACATGTGGCAATTTCCATACGTCCTCGAGATGATTCAATGGTGATAATTACTTTTCTTTGAGGTGATTATAATGCTAATTATTGGGATCCGAGTTCCCGATACCCACTATGTTGGGTGGATACCAAGCCCAGACCCAATCTTTGAGCACACACACCGTGGCTATTAGTCGAGTGTAACCTGAAGTGTCCTGCTACAAATCGAAGAAAATGAGCACATGGAGATCACACCCAACAACTGATATAGAGAATACGAATCAACACACAATAGTAAAAACAACATAATATCACCGGCAATCAAGGATTTGGGTTATCATCAATCAATCAAGAGATTACACAAGTGGTGGGTCACCATTTGCCGGACCCCCGTAAAACCATATTTGATCCCTCTCACATAATAGACAATGAAGTAGAGATTATCCCCGCCCAAGAGATATAGAATATACTAAAAGGTCTTATGAGAGATCCGGAGATGAAACCCTAGATCTGGGTTCCCCTCCCTCTTCATCTTCTTCCTTCTTCCTTCTCATCTCTCTCTCTCTCTCTCTCTCTCTTTCTCTCTCTCTCTCTCTCTCTCTCTCTCTCTCTCTCTCTCTCTCTCTCTCTTTGCGGCAAACCCTAGACCGATTTCCCTAGGAATGGCAACGGTTTCAATTTTGGGTAAAAATCAAAGCCGCACCGCAACATCGAATCGCCACACCAAAACCACACCACACCGTGACGGTATACCATTATGTAGAACCGAAACCGCACCATGCGGTGCAACATGGTTTATCATTATAATGGCCTAAACGATGTGGTTTTATGCAATTTTGGTCAAAACCGAAACCGCACTGCAACACCGAAACCGCACGACGACGGTTTTATATTTTGGAAAATCAAAACCGCACCATGCGGTGCGATTTACCGTGGTTTTCAGTTTTAAACTGCACCGCTGCTATCCCTAGGTTTCCCTTGTCTCTCAGTACTTCAATCACTCTCTCCACCCTCTACTTAGAACACTTTACCATGCCACCGCCTTGAGCCTTCAAGAGCTCGGGGGAACGACCGGGGGAACGACGCACCGATGCATTGCTAGACCGGCCGTATGGACTAAACCATAAAGCTTCAGTGATATGATAAGTGCTAACCGCCAATGAATGGTCAATCGGGACTCCAACAAAAATGTGACGATTACTAACAATTACTAACAATCCAGAAAAAGACCAACTCGAATTGACCTATACGAAGTAGCAAAAATAGGGCGGCAGGGTGTATCATCACACCTCCAGTCCATCCGCGCCTGAATAATCTACAACATTAATCTCGAGTCCGGGAACGAAAACAACCCCGCAAGCAAGCATGTCCTCGCTCTCGTCTGCTGGATCAGCAAAGAACGCGGCAAGCATGTCCTCGATCTCGAACGTATCGGCAGGACAACTAGCAAGCATGTCCTGGGTCTCAAACTTATCGGCAGGACAACAAGAGGGCATCCCCATGCTTGGCACAGTGCTGGAGGCTGATGGTTGGGGACTTCTGCTTCTCGCATCTCCAGCTCCAACCTTCTGAACCTTGGCCTCGGGCCCCATGTCACTCGAATCATCGGCCTCGGGTTCTGGAAAGCAAGCTTCAGGTTCCTCGACAGCTGAGGCAACCGAAAGATGCGACACTGTGGTGAACACACATGTCTCGTCTGCTGGATCAGCAAAGAACGCCGCAAGCATGTCCTCGATCTCGAACGTATCGGCAGGACAAATAGCAAGCATGTCCTGGGTCTCAAAAATATCAGCAGGACAACTAGCGGGCATCCCCATGCTTGGCACAGTGCTGGAGGCTGATGGTTGGGGACTTCTTCTGCTTCTCGCATCTCCAGCTCCAACCTTCTGAACCTTGGCCTCGGGCCCCATGTCACTCGAATCATCGGCCTCGGGTTCTGGAAAGCAAGCTTCAGGTTCCTCAACAGCTGAGGCAACCGAAAGATGCGACACTGTGGTGAACACACATGTCTCGTCTGCTGGATCAGCAAAGAACGCCGCAAGCATGTCCTTGATCTCGAACGTATCGGCAGGACAAATAGCAAGCATGTCCTGGGTCTCAAACATATCAGCAGGACAACTAGCGGGCATCCCCATGCTTGGCACAGTGCTGGAGTCTGATGGTTGGGGGCTTCTTCTGCTTCTCACATCTCCAGCTCCAACCTTCTGAACCTTGGCCTCGGGCCCCATGTCTCTCGAATCATCGGCCTCGGGTTCTGGAAAGCAGGCTTCAGGTTCCTCGACAGCTGAGGCAACCGAAAGATGCGACACTGTGGTGGACACACATGATTCTGAAGCGGCCGAGGAATCCACTGGCTGAATGCCGCCTTCAGGGAGGTTAAGTCGGGCAGAAAGGCCGTACATCGCCCTGGCAGCTTCATCATAGGCAAGGGCAGCTTCCAATGCAGTGGGAAAGGTGCCTAGCCACAGACGGCCGCCACGGTTGGGTGCCCGGACCTCGGCGACCCACTTTCCCCAAGTACGCTGCCTTACACCACGATAACCGCAGTGGCCGTTCTCCGGGCCTCCCTTCCCTTTCATGCAGCCCTTTCGCGAACCCTTGCCTTGTGGTTTCCGGATAGGTTTCTCGCCATCCTCAGAAGATTCCAATCGGCAGTTCACCTCCTTCCACTTGGCGAGAGCCTCTGCAATAGAATCAGGCCTCTGCCTCTTCCTCCGGCTATTTTTCTTCCTGAAGAAAGAAAGAAACCATCATTTAATATTCAAAAAACAGAAAAATGGATTGAATGCTCGAATCATAGAATTGAACCATAAAGATAGCAGATTCAGCACTTCACAACAATAGTATATATAAATTTGATATATTTCAAAACTAATAAACAAGGGCCATAATAGCAACACAATATGTGGTATCCTTTCTTCACCGACTCCTTGCAGATACAAAAGCCAACAACGAAGCAAACCAACCAGCCAGGTCTGCACACAAGCCAACGGAAATTAGCCTCCTGTGAGTTTTTCTTCTTTATATCGAGCAAAAAAATGCAGCCATAATAGCCTATCTATTTATTGAACCTCACCCCGCTAACCTAGTCTCAATTTCCAGCTCATTGCATTCAATCTACGAGACCCTTCAATTCTCTACAGACTCTATATCAATCATATATCTCTCATCATCTCCAGGATTGCGCTATGCAGCCGCTCCATTCTAACTATCCTTGAAACAAAACAAGGATAGACGCCGAGGAGAAGCTGATGATTTTTGCCCACAACGGTAAGAACTTCGGTGCTGAAGCAAAAAATGGTGAGAATGAAATGTGTACAAACATAAATATAATACCTACTAACCTAATGCAATCAATTTACCCATGAGAACAGGCCCTTGGTGCTCTCCCAAATCTAGCTCCACAAGAACACAAAAACACTGCACTGCATCCATAATAGTACCAGATGGATCAGAAACTAGCGTACTAATGTGAATTATATAAAGAATAGGGGAATATAAGGTCATGCCACTTCGATTAGGAATTCCCAATGCGAGATGAATCAGAAACTAGTGGACTAATGTACTCATCTAAACTAGTGCACTAATGTACTGATGTAGATTAGTGAACTAATATAAAATTACAGCTATGCTTGAGCTCAGCGGCAAAGGTCATTGTGTTTACACCAGTGATTTCAGAGGCGGGGGCGTAAGGCAGAGCGTTTTGCCAGCCGTGGGGCGGGGTGTAAACCCCAAGATTAGGGAGTATAGTCCTCCCGACTAGCCAACACGCTAGTCCTCTCCTATATTTAGGTACCACGCGGTACTTTTTAACAAATTTTTTTTAATGGAAGGTCAATCCACTCTACTTGGACCATGATTAAAAAAAAAATTCAAAAAAGAAAAACTTAAAAACAACCCGATCAACAACCGACAAATTTAACGGTAAACTGTCGAGCACATATACCCCTTGCTATGGTTAATCTAAAAATGCCACTTGGCATTTTTTTTTTCCAATTTTTTTTTCATAATAATTGTTAGGAAGGGTGAAACCACCTTGACCAACCCCTAACCTAGGTTAAAAATTGTAACGTAGCACTTGAATTGAAGGGAGGACTAGCGTGCTGGCTAGTCAGGAGGACCATACTCCCTATTCCCTTTGATTTTATATATATATATATATATATATATATATATATATATATATATATATATATATATATATATATATATATATATATATATATATATATATATATATATAGCAAAAATAGATTAAAAATATATATATAATTTTAAAAAAAACGATGAGCAAATTAAACATTTAAGCCTATAAATATGGTTGATAAATCACAAATAAATAAAAACGATAATAAAAATGAACTTGTCAATGTCCTTCAATTTCATTTAAGACCTAATTCTAAGTTTCTAAACAAAATTCAAACTATTTATGTCCATATTCCATAGATTCTATCATGCCATACATGATATAGAACCAATTTAAAACAACTTTAGTTCTAAAAAATATCATAATCATCGTCTAAGAGAGTAAAAAGCATATAAGAGATCACAAGGTGTTAATCAAATAATTTTTTTCAACAATGAAACAAACTCTAGTGGGACGTAACCCAGACCATTGTGGCGTAAAAGACATGCCCCGGGGTGGGTCCCTGGGCACGTTTTTTAAAACACTGGTTTACACCCAACCCACCATTTCAAGGGAGGTCAGAAAACAGATGCTGCCCTCCAAACTACGAGTCATTAACTATCTTGGTTCAAACAAAATTGGAATTAATGGAAGAGATAAAATGTCATCATAATACCCCAGCTACTTATTGAAACTTACTGCTAACCCAGCCTCAATTTCCAGATCAATGTATCCAAGATAAGATACAGAAACCCTTCAACCGTCCTTTAATCAAAACTATGATGGACGACGAGACAAAGCTTATGATTTCTAGCCACAACGGTGAGAATTTCGGCACTGAATCAAAAATTGTGATGATGAAATGAATACAAACAAAAATATAATCCCTATTAACCTAACACAATCAATTTACCCACGAGAACAGGCCTTTGTTGCTTTCTCAAATATAGCACCACACACATATGCACTGCGCTGCAACCAGAAGAGTATATAATCAATTTTATCCACGAGAACAGGCGCCTCTTGCCCTCCCAAATATAGCTCACAAGAAATCACAATGCAAATGCACCACACTGCTACTAGAAGAGTACATAATATAATACCTGCTAACCTAATGCAATCAATTTGCAATGAGAACAGGCCCATGTTGCCCTCCCAAATTTAGCTCCACAGAAAATCACAACACAGATGCACTGCACTGCAGCCAGAAGAGTACAAGATAAATTAGAAATTAGTGTACTAAGGTAATTCAATGAAGAACAGTGAAATCCGTGGGAATGCCATTCTATTAGGAAATCCCGAGACAAGACCACTATTACTCCACCACTGATCCTTTATTCAAGAAACATGTCTCATCAATCCACACGCCTTATGCCGCTAGATAAATGACATACACGGCTGCGTGGTGATTGCCATATGATGGAAACATAGGAAGCAAGATGGAGCTAATTTACCAAATCGTTCACATCACCCCGTGGTGATTGGCCAACCAAATTTACAAAAAGCCAATTCAATTCGCATGGGTTAGGAAAGAGTCTAGATGAGTAGATAAGGTTCTAAATAAGTCATGGTAGGGGCCTAATTGTTCAAGTTTTATTGTACTAGGTACAAATTCCGTGTTTGAGAAAAAATTGGCACGGAAGCAAAGTCCAAAGTTTGCGAAAATCCAAAAATTTCATGACGAGTGCATTCGATAAAATTTTGAAAACATAAAATACAAAATAAAATTTATAGCATACATGATTTTATATATAAAGCATATACACAAAATCAATATATATGTGATGACTAAAATAAAATAATCATCAATAAAATAGACAAAATCAAGAAGAAAATCGTAAAATCCAAGAATTAATGAGTACGCCCCAGGCCACTGAATAATTTGTGACATAATTCAAATGGTCTTATACCCGTGACTCAAGGGTCGAATCAAGTAATGTTCATAATCATTAATCAACATGGCAATTTGAGGTGGTCAATTCTAATCGTCGCTTAAGGGTCAATTAGAAGACTATATAGGTTGCAACAGTTCCAACTGGTGTGATGGAATGGAGAGAGGATAGACATTTCCTCATACACAAGCGAAGGGCAATGAACCAAATTCGCGAGTGGTTCGGATCCATAATCTTGATTTCTTTAGCTGATCGGGGCATGCAGAACCCTAATAATCTCAAGTAACATCATTTCCACAACCCTAACCAACCAAAATCAGGAATAGTTAAATCATACAAGCAAAGGGCGATGAACCAAATTCACGGGATTCTGATCCACAATCTTGATTTCTTTAGCTGATCGACATGCAGAACCATATAAATCTCAAGAGAAGAGACAACATTTCCACAACCCTAACAAACCTAGATCAAAAAATAGTTATAATACAGGGCTTGAACAACTAAGTAGGAAATCCAGAAATTTGACAGTCATCCCATATGAGAATTACAAATCATGATCAGGGACATCGAGAGGTATCGAATCTGACCCGTCGGACGAGGTGGGAGGGAAGAAGATATCCATGGCGCCGATTCTCTGCGGATCTCTCTCTTACGCCCTCTCGCTGCTGGACTGGTAGAGTCGAGAGCGGGGCAGGGGCCGGCAGTCAGGGAGTTCCGGGACGAGAAGAGGAGTGGACGGAGAGCTCAGAGAAGAGGTCGAGAGCGGAGAGAGGCGACTCAGACGAGCCTTGGCGGCGGCGGGGATGAACTAGGGTTAGGGTTAGGGGGAGGACCGAGAATCAGAAAGAGACAGAGGAGATGGGCTGCGCTGAGAGCGATGACTGATACGGGAGTCGAGGGGCACGATCTTAAATAGGGGCAGCCGGGGCGGGGCTAAACGTTCGCACGAAGCAACCCGCCAACGGTACATTTTATTTTACCAATATACCCTCAACAAAGGGAGTTTTACCCGTTCCCTAATAAGGTCCCTAACAAAGAAACCGGTTAAGTTAAAAGGAATTTAAAATGTTATGGATCAAAATGCCCTCCACAGCATTTCAATTTTTCTTTTGTATGCCACGGAACCAGCAAACCTACAAACCACCGAACCGAAACACCGCTCGCCGCCGCCGAATCGAACCTAAACCTAACCCTAAACCTAAGATCTATGGGCCAGGACCCTATATCTGAGATCTAAACCGTACCATCGAACTGCTCGTCGCCGCCGCTCGAACTACTGCTGTCTTGCCAGAGTTGCTCGCTGCTCCTCCCTCCTAGGGATGGTAACAAAGCTGCTCATACTCTGGCTCGTTTTTTCTGAATAATTGTAACTTCAATCAGTGGACGACAAACTCTGTATCGAGTGTGGTCAGAGAAGTCCTAAATTTTGATGCTATCTATCTATATTATCCTTATAAATCTGAGGCCTTTGGTGCCACATGGTAGCCCCTCCATTCATGTCTCTCTTTCTTTCTCTCTCTCTTTATTTATCTCTATTTACATGATGCGGAGTGGAAATCAGTACCGGATTTACAATCCGATCGAGTAACATCGCAACCGCCCATGCATTGCACTGGATTAGTACTAGTTCAGTAATGAATGACTGAGGCACTTGGACCTTAGAAGGCAACACCACCCAAGAAAAAACTTACCAAAAAATACATCGTCCATCTATATAACATGGCACGTCGGTTTTGTGCTGACTAGACAAAATGGACGCTAACTGGACAAAAATGAACCGAATATATCTAACCATTCGTTCTTCTCCTCGAACGGCGTGTTAGCTTTGGCGTGTTAGCTTTTGCTTTGGCATTGACTCGATCTTCTCCTCGAACGGCGATGGTTATGCTTTCACTTCTTCTTTATTCTTTCGGCTTTCTCAACGGTTGTGGCATCGGCTTGATTTCTCCACTTCTTCGGGCTTCTTTGGCGTGATCGGAGTTGAAGATTTTGTTTTGAAGATGATGAGTATAGCGCCGCTTCGGGTGTCCTTCTCTAACCTTTCTACTTCGTGACTGGAGCAGATATTGTTGAAGACGACGGGGTGATGCTGCTTCGATCTTCTTCTCCGATCTTTTGGGCTTGATCGGAGTCGAAGGTTTGATGAAGACGACGAGGTGGTGCCGCTTCGATCTTCTTCTCCGGGCTTTTGGGCTTGATCGGGGTTGAAGGCTTAATGAAGACGACGGGATGATGCCGCTTCGATCTTCTTCTCTGGCCTTTGCTTCTGGCATCTTTGGAGTTGAAGGTCTGTTGAAGACAATGGGGTGATGCCGGTTCGATCTTCTTCTCCGGCCTTTGCTTCTGGCGTCTTTGGAGTTGAAGGTCTGTTGAAGACAACAGGGTGATGCCGTTTCGATCTTCTTCTCCGACCTTTGCTTATGGCGTCTTTAGAGTTGAAGGTTTCTTCTTCTCCGAGCTTTCTTGTTCGTGCAAGGAGTCGAAGGGTTGATCTTCTTGTGCAAGGGTGTTCACATTGATGAGGACTTTTAATGGACTAAGCCGGTCCCAAGGGGATAGGCTTGCCTGAGCCTCGTGAAGCCTTGGGTCGTTGAAGGTGTATTTGCTTTTGCTTTGCAGAGCTTCTTCGTCTTTGGCTTTTTCTTTGCCCCCGACAGTTGTGGCGTCGCCCTTTTTTAGAGCGCATTTGGCGTAATCAGAGTTGAAGGCTTTATTGAAGACGACGGGTGTAGCGCCGCTTTGGGTATCCTTCTCCAGCCTTTCTTCTTCATGAATGGAGCGGATGTTATTGAAGGCAACGGGATAATGCCAGTTCGATCTTCTTCTCCAGGCTTTTGGGCTTGATCGGAGTTGAATGCTTGATGAAGACGACAGGGTGATGCCACTTCGATCTTCTTCTCCGGGCTTTAGGGCTTGATCGGAGTTGAAGGCATGATGAAGACGATGGGGTGATGTCGCTTCGATATTCTTCTCTGGTCTTTGCTTCTGGTTTCTTCGGAGTTCAAGGCTTGATGAAGACAACGGGGTGATGCCACTTCGATCTTCTTCTCCGGCCTTTGCTTCTGGCGTCTTCGGAGCTGAAGGGTTCTTCTTCTCTGATCTTTCTCCTTCGTGCACGGAGTCGAAGGGTTGATCTTCTTGTGCAAGGGTTTTCACGTTGATGAGGACTTTCAATGGGCTAAGCTGATCCTCAAAGGGGTAGGCTTGCCCGAGCCTCATGAAGCCTTTGGTCGTTGAAGGCGAGTCTCTCCCTTTGTAGAGCTTCCTTGCCTCTTGCCATCCGACCTTTTGAGCCTTCCCCCTCCCCCTCTATTTATAGGTGAAGGGGGATGGAGAGAGATATGGGAAGATTTATTTGAATCCCTTTAGTATCTCTCCCATAACTACCCAAGATTCATTCCTTCATTGATGGGGGGAATAAACCTTTATTTATTTTACTTCTCTTGCAAAGTAGTTATGGCCCAATCCTTTTGAATTTTATTTGAATCTTGCACAGTAAATTGATGACGACCTAGCTTCATTTCTTGTCTGTCGGATCGAGGGATCGACATAGATCCATGCTTGTGTAGACGTCTACGCAACCTCCCCTTGCGCATGGCGGTTTTCTTTTCTTTTTCTTCTTTTTCTTTTTCTTCTTTTTCTTTCCTTCTTTTTCTTTCTTTTCTTTCCTTTTTTTTCTTTTTTTTCTTTCCTTTTCTTTTCTTTCTTTTCTTTCTTTCTTTTATTTCTTCCTTAGCCGGCCACTCCCTACCTGCGGGTAGGGGGCAGCGTTTTCCAAAAGGGGGGCCGGGTGGGCCCCACTTTGCGGATGGTCCCACCCGACCTTTCCTTTGGCTCAGGTCATGTTTGCTGGGTCTGGGTTCATGTCGGGTTTGTCCCCGGGTCGGTGCATACGGGCCGGGCTCGGGTGTGACAAAATTTTTGTGTCTACAAATGCCCCCTCAAGGACGAGTGCGCTGGCGGGAAACACGTAGCGCTTGTGTACGCAGGAAACACATAGCACTTGTCCTTGATTCCTTTTTGAGACGAGGTCGAGGTTTATTTATAACCCCTACCCTTCGGCTCCTTTCATCCGGCGTCAGTTATTGCAGAGGATTGAAGCTTGGAGACTATCGGTGGAAGGGGTTGCTGCTTAGGGTTGCACGCGTCTTGCTCTGTCTTTCTAGTTGTTACCTCTTTTGTCGGCGGTGGCGGCTCTTGCGGAAGGTTGGCGCTTGGAGATCATCAGTGAAGGGGCTGCCTAGGGTTGCACAGGACTTGCTCCGTATTCCTAGTTGTCGCCTCTTTCGTCGTTAACGGTAGCTTTCACACGAAGCTCGAAGGCGGCTCGAGGGAGACGGTAGCGTGATCAGGTGAATCATCGCGGCCAAGGTCGGTGATGACGGCGTGGTGCGAGGAAGATCCGTCGCGACGATGGCATGACGAGGAGGCGGAGATGGAGTTGTTGAAGGCGAGGTAGGGCTCCTCTGTCTTCATGTTCTTCCTCTTTCTTCTTCTTTCTTTCTTTCTTTCTTTCTTTCTTTTCTTCTTTCTTCTTTCTCCATTTCTTTCTTTCTTTCTCTTTTCCTCTTTCTTTCCTTCTCTGTTTTCCCTCTTTCCTTCTTTGTTTTCTCTTTTTTTTTATTTCTTTCTTCTTTAGTTTGCAACACACAACAGCAGCAGCGGTAGCAGTGCGTGGACGAGGGCCGGCTCTGGTGGGTGCACGCAGGCACAGGGCGGCTGGCACAGGCGACGGGCGTGCGGAGCAACGTCGGTGCTGTGCAAGTGGACCGGGGTCGGAGGTAGCTGCAGGCTCCAGGCGGGCGGCGAACGACTGCAGGAGCAGGCGCGGGTGGTGGCTGAGGTGCGGTGCAGTTGGGCTAGGGCTGGAGGCGGTGGCGGCTGCGGGCTCCAAGCCGCCGCGAGCTGGAGGCGGTGGCGGCTGCGGGCTCCAAGCCGCCGCAAGCTGGAGGCTGGCGACGCGGTGGGGGGCACGGTCGGTGCACAGGCGGTCGGCGTCGGGGTACAGGCGGGCGGTGGACGGGCCTTGATCGATCGGTGCAGAAGCGGCGAGCGGTGGATGACTACGGGAGTAGGCGCGGGTGGCGGCTGAGGTGCGGCACAGGTGGGCCGGGGCTGGAGGCGGTGGTGGTGGCGGTGGCGGTGGCGGCTGCGGGCTCCAAGCCGCCGTGGTCTAAAGGCTGGCGGGGCGCGGTCGGTGTGCAGGTGGCCAGCGTCGGGGTGCAGGTGGGCTATGGACGGGCCTGGTTCGATCAACGCTGGAGCGGTGAGCGGTGGCCGGGCCTGGCACGAGCGGCACAGGAGCTGTAGGCTTTTAAAGCAGAGCGGGCCCCTCCTAGGGGGCTGCAGCTTTCTCTCCGGTTTTTTTTTTTGCACCAAGGGTTGTGGCCCCCATCCTTTTGGGGCTGCATACGGACTGTGGCCTCCACTTAGGCGCGGGATCCATCTGTCAGCCCCCTATGGGGCTGCGTGCTTTCAAGGGTTGTGGCCTCCCCTCTACAGTCCTTTTTTTTTTTTGAGTCCTGACACTTTGATTTTCTTCTGAGCTTGACTCGTTTCTTGGCTTGAGTTGGTTCTGGATCTGGCTTGATTCCTTCATCTTCTTTCAAGTCTCACCCTTTCGACAGTCTTCCGGAAGCTGGCTGGATCGAAGAGGAGCTTTATCGTTGGAACAAATGTCTCTGCCTCCCTTTCATGTGTGTCTTCTGACTGGCGAGGTTGCGTCCGGGCATGCCGAGCGAGGCGGGCTGGATGTTCCTTTGGACGACCATGGATTGTTGGAAGCCTATAAAGAACTTTTTCTGGTGGCGATGCTGGCTTGAAGAACATCAAGATGGATAGTCTGGAGTTCGACAAGGAGGAAGACGAGGCTGTGAGCGTTAACGAGGGGCATACTACTTTAGTTGTCTTATGCTTGTTGATCTTGACCTTAGTGACAACCCCAACACCCCCCCCTTTTTTTTTTGAGGTCGCGAAGGATGCGGTTGTCGCTAATGCATCTTCCATTCTTTGGGTTGCTGCTTTTGACCTCAGTGGCAGTTCCAGTTCTTCGGGTCTTTGACTTTGAGGGACCGGTGACCTTCGGATGGGCCCGAGCTTTTGCACGAGCCTGACGGATTTCAAGGCGGATGACTCCTTGTTTGCGGGGTGCATGCACACCTTCCTGGAGGTTGCTCGTGCGTCGTTGCAGAAGTTGAGGTCTCATTTGGAGAAAGCTCAAGCGATCGAGAAGATTTCTAGAGTAGAGTTTGCGAAACAACGAGAAGAGCTGACGAAGCACTGGGAGCTAGTGGGGTGATCGAGAAGACTTCCTGATTAGAGCTTGCAAAGCCGTGTGCATAGCTGGTGTCATGTCGGAAGGTTACGGCCTTTTGACCCATCGAGTTGCAGCATATGTAGACCGCGGGAGGCAAGCTGCTTCAGCGCCTCAAGGACTTCGACTTTCTTGACATCTTTAGTTTGCTGACTGGACTTGTGAATCTGTACTTGTTCTCCTCTGGACTGGCCTTCTGGGATGACATTGGTGTATTTCTTTTTGTTTGGACTGAACCTTTGTAGGTTGCCTACGTACCCTACTGAGAGGGACCAAGTCGCACGTAGTTTGTTTTTTTTTTTGTGAAGTGCGGCCTAGCCTTAGGCATAGTTCCTTTTGAGGTACTTGTCGTTGATAGGGCCGAGTGTGAGCCCATCTAGTGTTATGAGGAGGTATGCGTCGCTGGAGTAGACTTCTTTGACGGCGTGCGATCCATCCCACTTGGTGTCAAACTTCTTTTCTCCTTAGTGTGAGAAAATGATGGGGTACTTGACTGCAAGCACTAGCTCTCCGGTTTGGAAGGATCGAGGACGAATCTTCTTGTTGAAGGCTTCTGCCAGACCATTGGTTGGGGCATTCTACATTGTTGAGCACCTTTGCTTGATGTCGAACTTGGCAAAGAACTGGCTTACAGCAGCATTCTTGAATTGCTTCTCGTTGTCCGTGACGATGTATCGAGGGATGCCGTATCGAAAGATGATGTCGTTCTAGATGAAGCTGATGGCAAAGTGCCTTGTGACTTCTTGCAATGGTATTGTTTCAGCCCATTTGGAGAAGTAATCTGTTGCCGCCAAAATGTAGAAATGTTGTTTGGATGACTTGGGCAAAGAACCGACGATGCCGAGTCCCCATCCGTCGAAGGGCCATGACGCGATCATCGGATGCAAAGGCTCTGGTGGTTGAAGGATGTAATCGCCATATAGGTGGCAAGCATGATATTTCTTTGCAAACTCCAAGCAATCCTTAACCATAGTGGGCCAGTAATAACCCATCCTCCGGACACGAAAGTGGAGCTTTGGATCGGACTAATGCGAGCCACAGATTCCAACGTGGACATCTTCCAGTGCTGCTTCCGCCTCTTCTTTTGCAAGACACCTCAAGAGAGTACCATCATAGCTTTGACGGTACATCTCGCTATTGCAGTAGAAGAAGTTCAGAGACCGTCGGCGAATATCGATTTTGCATTTTGGATTGTCTGGGATCTTCCCATGGACGAGATAATCCACGAAGGGTTATGTCTAATCTTGCTTTTCAATCATGAGGATGTGCACCATATTGACTTGAACTGGAACCCCAGCACGGCCATCTTTATTGGTGATCACTATTCTTTGACAGATGGGGACGATGAGCTAATGTCCTTCTAAAAACAGGAGTGTAGCTGCCAAATTTGTAAGCGCATCGGCCTGTTGTTTGAGATTCCTGAAGACATGCTGAATGGAAGTGGCCTCGAGTGCGTCAAGGAGTTCCAGAGCTCGTGTGTGTAGTGACACGAGGTCTTCCTTGTTGACTTCGTATGCCCCCAAGACTTGCTGGATGACGAGCTGGGAGTCGCCAAAGATCTAGAGTCCTTCAAGCTTCATGTCGTTGGCGAGTTCGAGGCCGATAAGTAGCACTTGATATTCTGCCATGTTGTTAGAGCATGATTCTGACAGTAGAAACGAGAAGGGGAGTATCTCATCGTTTGGAGTGACAAAGATGACCCCTACTCCTGCTACGTCTTGCCTTGCTGCGCCGTCAAAGAACATCTTTCAAGAGAGAGCGATGTCGAAGGAGAACACTTTTTGTCTGGGAGATCTTCTAACAGTTCCCATTCAACTGGGAGAGGATATTCTACCAGGAAGTCCGTGAGAGCTTGCCCCTTGACTGCCTTCTGTGGCACGAAGGTGATGTCAAACTCGAGGAGTAATAGTGCCCATTTGGCTAAACGTCTGGAGAGCACCGGTCTTGACATAATGTACTTGAGAGGGTTGGCTTTCAAGATAAGCTTGATAGCGTGAGCCAGCATGTAGTGTCGTAGCTTCTTTATAGCGAAGATAAGCGCCAGACAGACTTTCTTGATCGGGGAGTAGTTTAGCTCCGCACCGACAAGGGTGTGACTCAAGTTGTAGCATGTTGTCTCCTTGACTAGTCCGTTATCTTGAGCAAGAAGTGCCCCCAAAGATTGCTCTTAGGCACTAATGTAAAGGATCATCAGCTTTCCTTCAACTAGTGCTGATAGAACTGACGGTTTTAGCAAATAGTCCTTGACGCTTTGGAGAGCTTCTTAGCAAGCTTCGTCCCACTTGAATGACGCTCCTTTCTTCATGAAGCGATTGAAGTGGCGGCATTTTTCAGCTAGGTTGGCGATGAATCTTCTGATATACGCCAGATGCCCTTGGAGACCTCTGAGATCTCGCACCATCTTTGGTGTAGGCATGTTGATGATAGCATCAATTTTGGATTGATCTATCTCAATGCCTTGATATTGTACTACGAAGCCAAGGAATATACCCGAGGAGACTCCAAATGCGCACTTGAGTGGATTCATGTGGAGTTGGTACCTTCAAAGCCATTTGAAGATTAGCTCGAGGTCCTGAAGATGTGTTGACTTCTTCTTGGACTTTACAACAAGGTCGTCGACGTAGCACTCCATGTTTTGATGAAGAATGTCGTCGAAGATTCTCTACATAGCTCGTTGGTAGGTGGCTCCTGTGTTTTTCAAGCCGAAGGGCATGACTTTGTAGCAGTAGATCCCCTTTGGTGTGCGAAACGTCGTGAGCTCTTCGTCTTTGGGCGCCATCCGGATCGTCAACAAATCGGGGTTCGTTCGTGGTTCATCAACTGTAGCCAAGAAGCTAGGAATTGGTCTTCCTTTGAAGCCGATGGAGGTTCTGTTTTGGTTGTTTTTTTGGTGTTTATTTTTTTCTTTTTTTTAGGGAGCTGGCAATCCATCTCTTTCGTCAGGTGTAGCGGTGGTGTTTGTGTACGTTGTTGTGATTGGGGGTCTTGTGCATCCTTGTCTTTCGCCGGTGTGGCGAAGGTTGTTTTGGTTGCGCCGGGTTGTGGCATTTTGGTCTCCTGCAGGTGTGACGAGGCTTTGTGTCATTGTGTCGATCTGTGGTAATTCCGTCGGGTGGCGTGGTTTGTAGTTTTCGTCGGGCTGTGGTAGCTCCTGGGGGTCTGGTGGTGAACACCCCCCCCCCCCCCCCCCGTTCTTTGCAATAAAAAAAAAAGAATAAGCTAGGTCCCATAGTAAAATCAAAGTAAGAACAATGCGAATACAGGGGACTATTGGAAACTAATTCAAATAGGTTTTAAAACTGATGGTTTTACATGGATTTGTTGGAAATTTAATCGTTTTAAACTAGCAATTTAGGACTTAATCAAATTATTGATGGCAAAACGTTTAATAGATCAAATATTTTTATTAAGAAAAATTATTTCGTAGGCAAAGACAAGTCATAAGTTTCTTTTAGAAATGGTTTGCCAAGGCAAAGCAGGTTCTATTGAACCATCATTTACCTTGCCGAACTTTTCTAGAAGAGAAAAATTATATCTAGATGATAGCTAATTATTTTGTATTAGATGTAAATTGATTTTTATAGATCTAGTAAGAGCAAAAGAAAAGAGTTAAAAATTCTGGCCTGGTGGTCGAATCACGTTAGACGTTGTCCCAAGAATCTTATTGCCCCCTCTCGTGCTGGTCCGTTGTAATGGATCTCGGAGAAACGATAACCCCAATCAGGCGACCTCCTTCTCGTCGGCACGACTTCAAAAAGGCTTTGTGAACTTTGAATAACTTTCAGGAACTCAGCGACTCGAAAGCAAGAGAAGAGATTCTCTCAAAGCAAAGGGACATCACAAATTTGAATGAGAGAAAAAAGAGAGAGAGCAGAGAGTAATTCTGATTTTCAGAGTGTACCTTCTCTATGATTGCACCGAGCTTTATATAGGCCTTGGGGCAGTTAATAGGAGACTGACAGAGGGAAGCGGTTTATGGACTGCGATCAAGCCCATTTACTTCATATGTTACAGCTCGCAGATAGCATTCTCGTAGCTGCTAGTATGCAGCAACGTCTAGTAGCCAAAATGAAAAGTAATAAAAACATTAAGGGGAAAGAAATAAAAACAAAAATAATGCAGGTGCGGGCTAACCCATTTTGAAGTGGCTACTGTGTCCGGATCCGCAGATGCATACACACGCGCCGCCCAGCCCAAGCCCAAGCCCGGCCTGGCCCGGCTCGATTCGACACACATGTGCGTGCGTGTGTGAGCTTGTGGAGCTCCTTCTCTTGTGTGATGACTAATAGGGGAAAAAAGGGAATCTCTTTTAAATGGATAAGGGGGTTTTGCCCTTACCGATATGGGACTAAAGTTTGTTTGGTTTGTGTAGTTTTCAAACACACAACCAACAATCCCCCACATGTGTTTAACACCACCAAATTAAATAATTAAAATTTTAAGATAAAAATAAAAGGACTTCGTTGGATTCCTTATACTAAGCAGTATGTGTGGTTTTCAAGCACACAACCAATAGGATTTTGGTGTTTAATTTGTAATCAGATTTAGGGTCCTAATTTTACTGGATTTACTGCCGAAAAGAAAGAGCTCGATTTTGATTCTTTGTTGTTATTTTTTAAAAAACATGTCTAGAGGTGGAACTATTTAGCATGTTGTATGCGCAGAAAAAGGTTCAGGTCATCTTTATTGCACAAAACGATATTACAGAGGTCAGGACCCGGGGACTCAGGGGTGGTGAACCACATGCGGTGAAGATTTGATCAGGAGATTGTGGGAGAGATCCTCTGGAAGGTCCCTTTGATCCGTGTCTCGACGTTAATTCGTGTGAGATCTCTGAAGGGGTTGCCCAGTACAGAGATCTTTACAAGGTGAGGGTTTCTTGAGAGGCTAAGGAGTTTCCACCATGGATTTTGTCCCTTTCGTGCTTCGCGCTTTCTCGACTAGGGGGTTTTTGGCTTCACTCCTCGGTCTTCGTGACTCCCATGGCTCTAGCTAGATCTCAATGTCCTCGATCATCAGTTCGTGACATTGATCGTGCTTCTAGCGTCAGCTCCGGCCATGGCTTTCGACTTTGGCTTTGCTTTGGCATGGCTCTGGCTTTTGCTTTGCTTTGGCGCTTGCGCTTGGACGTAGATGAGTAGAGGCTTGCGATGCTTTAGTTCTTCCGAACTTCGCATCGTATCGGTTAGAACGTGCGGTGCTTTGCTCGTGATCGTCGTAGTTACTCGGCTTTGGCACTTGCATTGTTTTGACGCGGGATTTACCGGTGCTTTTGCTTTGACTTTGGCTTGTTAGCTTTTGCTTTGGCATTGACTCGATCTTCTCCTCGAACGACGATGGCTACACTTTCACTTCTTCTTTATTCTTTCGGCTTTCTTGATGGTTGTGGCGTCTGCTTGATTTCTCCACTTCTTCGGGCTTCTTTGGCGTGATCGGAGTTGAAGACTTTGTTTTGAAGATGACGAGTGTAGCATCGCTTCGGGTATCCTTCTCCAAGCTTTCTACTTCTTGAATGGAGCGGATATTGTTGAAGACGATAGGGTGATACCGATTCGATCTTCTTCTCTGGGCTTTTGGGCTTGATCGGAGTTGAAGGTTTGATGAAGATGGCGGGGTGGTGCCGCTTCGATCTTCTTTTTTGGGATTTTGGGCTTGATCGAAGTTGAAGGCTTAATGAAGACGACGGGGTGATGTCACTTCGATCTTCTTCTCTGGCCTTTGCTTCTGGTGTCTTCGGAGTTGAAGGTCTGTTGAAGATAATGGGTTGATGCTGCTTCGATCTTCTTCTCCGGCCTTTGCTTCTGGCATCTTCGGAGTTGAAGGTCTGTTGAAGACAACGGGGTGATGCCGCTTTGATCTTCTTCTCTGGCCTTTACTTCTGGCATCTTCGGAGTTGAAGGTTTCTTTTTCTCCGATCTTTCTTCTTCGTGCAAGGAGTCAAAGGGTTGATCTTCTTGTGCAAGGGTGTTCAAGTTGATGCGAACTTTCAATGGACTAAGCCGATCCCAAGGGGATAGGCTTGCCCAAGCCTCGTGAAGCCTTGGGTCGTTGAAGGCGTGTTAGCTTTTGCTTTATAGAGCTTTCTCATCTTTGGCTTTTTCTTCGACCCCGATAATTGTGGCGTCGGCTTTTTTCTAGGCGTATTTGGCGTAATCGGAGTTGAAGGCTTTGTTGAAGACGACGGGTGTAGCGCTGCTTCGGGTATCATTTTTCAACCTTTCTTCTTCATGAATGGAGCGGATGTTGTTGAAGTCAACTAGTGTGGTTACCATTGAACCACCAGAACACGTCTTCTATATTTAGGAGAGAAAATTATATAAGTAGCTCAGGATCTCCTTCACTCTAGGTGAAGTGGGCTAACTCATGGCCTTGGACAACTCACCTCACCTCATCCGCCTTGGCATCACGACCTCAAGAGTCTTGGCTATTAGTTATTGGCTATTGGATCTTGGTCTTCACAATCCACCCCCTTTAAAGGATACACATCCACGTATAGGGTTAGGCCCCCCCCATTGCGAGGGGAACCGGCTCTGATACCATTTTATAACATCTGCTTCAAACACACAAGATATTTTTTACTTTACTTGTCCCCGCACAAGGAGTTCCCAAGAGATCACCCATCCTTGTACTACTCTTGCCCAAACAAACTTAACTACAAAGTTATTACAAAATCTATAGCGGCGCGTGTTTTAAAACACGTTATCTATATTTGAGAGGAAAAATTATATAAATAGCTCAGGATCTCCATCTCTCCAAGTGATGTGGGGCTAATTCATGGTGTGACGGCCAAGATCCAATAGCCAATAGCCAAGACTCCAGAGGCTGTTATGCCAAGATGGATGAGGTGAGGCCGGGTGAGGTGTCTAAGGCCATAAGTTAGCCCTACATTATCTGGAGAAAAGAAGATCATGAGCTACTTATATAATTTTCTCTCCCAAATATAGAAGGCGCGTTTTAAAATAATGTGCTGTTACATAAGAACTCCGTATTTAAGCGTGGTCGAGCGAGAGTAGTACTAGGATGGGTGACATCTTGGGAAGTTCTCATGCAGGTACGTGCAAAGCGGACAATATCCCTTATGGGCAATACGTCCATGTGTAGGGTTAGACCCTCCATTGCGAGGAGAAACTGCTCTAATAACTTTATGTAACATCTGCCCCAAACACACAATATATTGTCTGTTTTTCCCGTGCTCGCACGAGGACTTCCAAGGAGGTCACCATCCTAGTAGTACTCTCACCCGAGCATGCAAAACTATGGAGTTCTTATGATAACATCCATCCCAAACACACAAGAAATTATCCGCTTTGCACGTGCCCGCATGAGAACTTCCTATGGGGGTACTCCACAAGTCTATTGAGCATACTCCTATGGCATACTTAGGTGGTAGGGCTAGTGGCTAGTAGACCTGTCAATGGACCGAATTTTGATCCGAATCTAATCCGTTAAGTCTGATATTGATAGGGTTTTTTGATCCGATAATATGATAACGATCTTAATCTGATAACCATTTACTTAACAAATTAGATATTGATTTAGGTCAATCCATTAAGAACCTGATCCGATAAACTATAACATAATATATTATATTTTATCCATTGTTAGATTAAATTGCTTTAGATTTTTTTTTTTGCTATTTGATTGCTTTAGATCTAAGGCCTAAGAGTTAATATAAAAAAGATACTCATGGTCCCCTGATCGAGACTCAAATTTTGTGGATTCAACGCTAAACGATATTACAACCATCCGATGTACTCCTGTCGATGATTCAGATTCTAATCCGAATCCAAATCCAAATTTGACAACCCGTTACTTAACGGATCAGATTTGGATATATGCTAATCCGATCTGAGTCCGATTTGTTGACAAGACTAGTGGCTAGGGGTGGACTTGAGCAAGTTCAACCCGTCCAACTCAAACCCAACCCAAACAATCGAGAAGCACAGACAAAGTTGGAGAAAAACTTGGATGGATTTGGACAAAAAAAGATCAGTCCAATTTCAATTTCGACTGGTTTGGACACAGATCTTACCCAACCCAAGTACAGTGGCATACTTGCATCTCACTACAGTGGATCCACTAATCTGATCTCATTACACTACAACGGTGTAACGATGAGTGGATCACCCTCAGATCTCATTGCACTACATTGGGGCAACGATTAGTGGCGTACACACAGTCACACACTCACACCCGCTCGAGTGCTTGACTAATCCAGTAATCTATATATAAATCACAAATTCACAATAGAGAAAGAGAAAGCCTGACCCCACAAGACCGACATCCTCTGTTCTTATCTTACTCCCTCGTTTGTCTTTATCCGACGATGCAGGGCAATGCTTCATTTTCAATCAAATGGTTTTGATCACTTAATTTTGTTATTTTTTTTCCATCTACATATGTTTCACAAGCATTTTTAATTGGGCAATCCGATCAACCCACCCATTTTTTTTTCAAATTGGGCAACCCGAGCAACCCAAACGGGCAAGCACGAGTTGGGCTTCCACGGGTTTCATTGGCAAAAAGGGGTATGATGTGTAGAGGTCTGGTTGGGCATGGGCAGACCCTTCAACCCGCCCCAATCCCACCCCAAGCCAGTGCTCGGTGAGCAGGCACATACCCCAACACCTCATAGAACGATTTTGTTCACCGTCCTAAAAGGATGATGAACAATTGGTCAATTTCAAAGGCATTTGGTCATTTCACCATTTATTAGGTAGCTAGCAAATTTGGATCAATAGATGATTGTGATAGTTACATAAAATCGGATAGCTAAGATGATTTTTTTGGTCCAAGTAAGTACAATATCGATGTGCCATATTATATAGATGTTCATGGTTGATTGGTCCATAATGTTTTTCATATTATGGCAGTGTAACTTTTGCATCAAAAAAGTACTATGGTACTCAACCCGGGCCACATCCATCAGCCCTACTGAAATTAGAAACTCAGAAGAGAGGCAGATTGAACCGAGTTATTTTGAATGGGTATAACCTCGCTACCAGTGTACTTCACTCTGATGCAGGTAGGACGTTTCAGAGTCTCGGAGTGATAAACTAACGACACTTTCTTGCCGTCATCTATTGTATCGAGCTTGTCCTCCATCCTCCGAGCCTTCGCCTCATTGATGGGAGGCACCTGGCTTGTACCTGGCAGGGTGGGGGGGCACATCGCCCTGATCCCTCATCCCTTCCTCTTCGCCCCTTTCTTCTTCCTCCTCCTCATCGTCTTCCTTTTCTTCTTCTTCTTCTTCCTCCTCTTCTTCCTTCTCTTCCTCTTCTTCCTCCTTCCCTTCTTCTTCTTTCTCGCCTTATTCTTCTTCCTCTTAACCTTCACCCTCGCCCTCATGCTACTACTCCTCCCCTTTCTCTTCCTCCTCCTCTTCATCCCCCTTCGTGACCTTCCTCTTCTTGACCTGGCCTCACCTGGTTATGATCAGTTTTTCTCCACCTGGCCCTGAGCGCCTCCTTTTGTCGTACACCTTCTTCTCGGCTCGAATATATCGAACCACCCTGCCCGTCTTGGGGTCCTCCTCATAGTCAGAGTATAGGGTGTCATCCCCATACCTCACTGACACCCGGTGCATCATATTGGTATTTCCATAGCGAACCGGGCATTGTGCGAACTACTTCTAGGACCTGGTCCCATAGGTCAGCTCCAAGAACATATTGTCAATCGATCCGACTTGCTCGGAAGTCCAGCGGAGATCACCTCCTAGCCCATACCGTTTGACCTCCTTGTGGACATCGTTACGAGGCATCTCCGGCACCGACAGGGGAGTCCATGTCGCAGAGATGGAGATAGACCAATCAATATAAAACTTGTCTGAGGGGACTATCGGTGATGGGGCAAAGGGCAGAAACGCCATGCAAATTGAAGAATAGGCTATCTTTTCTTGATACCCACTGATAATGGTAGAAGAAGTAGCCTAGCTCGATCCTTGCCTGCTCGCCTTCAAGAACACTGGAGTAGCAGGCCCTCAGCTGAACCTGGTAATCTATCTCCGCCCTGCAGAAGGCGTAGATGATTCTCCATGTATTTCCTGTCAGCTACCTTGGGCAGAGTCCGAACGTGTTCAGCAGCCTGGCCACGAAGGGGAGTAGAGGTAGATGGAGCCTGCAGTTGGGCTGCCCGATCGTCACTATAGTGCCCATGATCTTTCCTTACTGGCGTCCTCGGCGTACACAGATCGCTTATCTATGCCGAAGGCATCCTGTACCCCAGGCGAGCGCGGGGCGATGGGCGCCTTCGGTGAAGAACCCCTACAGCCTCTCCTACTTCTCCCTCTTGGCATCAGTGGGCTTCCGACCGATCCCGTACTCGAAGACAGGCTCCTCAGATAGAGGATTCAGTGGCCTCAGCATGAAATTAGACTTTGGGATATGCTTGGGTTTGGTAGGAGCAAAAACAAACCCAACTCCCAGAAGGCTCTTACCGAGGCTGCCCTTTGCCTTGCCCTTCCCTACAATCTTCGACGACGAAGGCTCAGCAGTGGCTTTCCCCTTCTTCGACCCATCTCGCTAAGAAGGCTTCACCTTCGGGGGAACGATGTTGCTGGTGCAGCTTGCAGAGACCATCATGACCGATCGAAGAACAGAGAGCAGAGAACAAGGAGCAAAAAGCAAAGAAGTCAAGAATTTTTCTGACAGCATGGAGTAAAATGAACTCTGGGACTGGATTTATATACGCCCAAAAAGCTTGGCGGGAAACTCTATGTGACATATTGCAGCATCAGACTGGTAGATGGTGAATCGACAGGCTAGACGAAACGACAGGCCAGACGAAATGACAGGCCAGACGAAATGACAGGCCAGACGAAATGACAGGCCAAGCGAATTGACAGGCAGACGAACCGACAAGGCAAAGGAAATGACAGAAAAGACGAAACGCCAACTCCAACTCACCCGATTGACAAGCAGACGATCGGGTGAAATTTCACAGAATCGGCCAAAAAGACTTCACCCAATCAATAGGGAGATGATCGAATGAATTTCCAAAGGATTGGGAAAAAAACATAGTTTTCTACCCGATCGCCTCAAGTTCCACCGGTTGAAAATATCCGATCGGTCAAATTTGACCGATTGGCCAAAAAGACTTTACCCAATCGATAGGCAGACAATTAGGTGAATTTCTAAAGGATCGGGCAAAAAAAATAATATTTTACCCGATCGCCCCAAGTTCCACCGGTTAAAAAAATTTGATCGGTTAAATTTGACCGATCGGCCAAAAAGACTTCACCCAATCGACAGGCAGACGATTGGGTGAATTTCCAAAGGATCGAGCAAAAAACATAGTTTTTTACCCGATCTCCCTAAGTTCCACTGGTTTAAAATATCCGATCGTTTAAATATGATCGATCGGCCAAAAAGACTTCACCCAATCGACAGGTAGATGATCGGGTGAATTTCCAAAGGATCGGGCAAAAATCACAGTTTTTTACCCGATCGCCCCAAGTTCCACTGATTGTAAAAACCCGGTCGATGAATTTCGACCGATCGGCCAAAAAGACTTCACCCGATCAACAGGTATACGATCGGGTGAATTTTCAAAAGATCTGAAAAAATATGGTTTTTTGCCCGATCACCCCAAGTCCCACCTGTTGAAAGTACCCGGTCGGAAAACTTTGACCGATCGATAGAAGATACCTGATCGGTCAACTTTGATCGATCAATAGAAGATACCCGATCGGTCAACTTTGACAGATCGGTCGAAGACTTAACCTGATCGACAGGCAGACGATTGGGTGAATTTTCAAAGGATCTGGCAAAAAACCTGGTTTTTTACCCGATCGCCCCAAGTACCACCTGTTGAAAGCACTCGATCGGACAACTTTGACCGATCAGTAGAAGATACCCGATGGTCAACTTTGACCGATCGGTCAAAGACTTTACACGATCGACAGGCAGACGATCGGATGAATTTCTAAAGGATCTGGCAAAAAATTTGGTTTTTTGCCCGATCGTCCCAACCTGTTGAAAGCACCCGATCAGACAATTTTGACCGATCAGTAGAATACACCCGATCAATTGACTCTGACCGATCGGTCGAACACTTCACCCGATCGATAGGCAGACAATCGGGTGAATTTCCAAAGGATCGGGTGAAAAACCTGGTTTTTTGCCCGATCGCTCGAAATCCAAACAGTTGAAACACCCGATCGAACAATTTTGACCGATTGGTAAGAGATACCCGATTGGTCAACTTTGACTGATCGGTTGATGAATTCACCCGATCAACAGGCTGACGATCGAGTAAATTTTCGAAGGATCGGGTCACAAACTCACTTTTTGCCCGATCGCCCAAAGTTCCACCGGTCAAAATCACCCGATCGGTCATGAGCACCCGATCGATCGATCTTGACCGATCGGTCGCCAACACCCGATCGGTATGTCTTGACCGATCGGTTGCCAGAGTCCTATCAGCCAGCAATGCTCGACGAGATCTCGATGACACCAACCCTTGGTAGGGGATTTAGCACCTAGATTCCAAGTCAGTCTAGGGGTCCACAGAGACGATAACGAGACCCACCAACCCTGCCTAGGGGTCCACAAAGACGACAATGGGACCAACCAGCCCTGCTTGGGGGTCTACAGAGATGACGGTGGGGCCCACCAACCCCCGCCTGGATCCAGACGAGCTGTAGAAAACCGCCCTATACCCCGATTCCAATCCAAAAAACTCTATAAATAGCAGACCCGACAAGTGTAATAGGATCGAATATTTGATTTCTGAATCGGACTTTCAAAAAATCCAGAGCTCTGATATCCTAACCTTTCAATCTTCTTTTGGAAGAGAAAATAGTGATACTCGGTCGAGGTCACTTAAGTTCAATTATTAGTGAATTCAGATTGCTCCTCATAGCACGGAGACGTAGGCTTCGGCTGAACTTCGAGATCACATCTTGTGTCAACTCTCAGTTGATATTTCTCTCACTTCTAACTCTAAATCTAAGACCTCTCTTCTACTCCGAAGCTTAAGCTCATAGGTACAAATATTTAACAACATACGATCTAGTCAAACGTTCGATCAGACTTTCGACTCGACTCGATTAACTGGTTGGGCGAAGTCTTCGGGTCGGCAAGGAGATCATTCCCCACACGTGGCTCTCTTTCAAATCCATTTAAAAACCATAAAGATGATAAATTTTCATTCAATGACATTTAATGGTCATTTGATGTTAATCTTTCTCTCTCTCTCTAACAAGTGAATCAAACTCATTTTAGATTTCACACTTCTTTGAACAGTTGCAATGTCGCCTTTGCCAAATTGCGTGCATCAAGAACATTCGGGCATTGCCCAGGTTTCTTAGTTGTCTATATATCTATACGAAAATGGAAGCCTCTCTCCCGTGTTATTATACATGGATGTCTTTTAAAGAGCTATTCTTCTTCCCTGTGTGAACGCGGCTCTCTTTTAAATCCATTTAAAAACCAACTATAAAGATGATAAATTTTCATTCAATGTCATTTAATGGTCATTTGATGTTAATCTCTCTCTCTCTCTCTAACAAGTGAATCACACTCCCTTCAGATTTCACACTTCTTCGAACAGTTACGATATCACCTTTGCTAAATGGAGTGCATCAAGCACATTCGGGCGTTACCCGAGTTTCTTACTAGTATCTATACTAAAATGGAAGCCTCTCTCCCGTGTTGTGACACGTGGACATCTTTTAAAGAGCTAGAATTCTTCTTTCGTGTGTGAACGTGGCTCTCTTTTAAATCCATTTAAAAACCTACCATAAAGATGATAAATTTTCATTCAATGACATTTAATGGTCATTTGATGTTAATCTCTCTCTCTCTCTCTCTCTCTCTCTCTAACAAGTGAATCACACTCACTTCAGATTTCACACTTCTTCGAACTATTGTGATGTCGTCTTTGCCAAATGGCGTACGTCAAGCACATTTGGGCATTGCCCGAGCTTCTTACTAGTGCTCATTCTATTCCCGGTCTCAAACTGAAGAGAGACACCACTGAACACCACCATGTAGCCATCCCATTCCTCCCCCAGCACCGGCGTGCAACGCCACACCCATATCAGCCACCTAGCATAACCCAGGTTGACCATCCTCTCCCTTTCCTCCTCCCCTCCAAATAACTTGAAATCATGTCAGTGGTTCCCCGTTGCCAATGATGCCCATCAGGAGCCACCTATGGCATCTGCAAGTTGCGGGTTAGGGTTTCGATGGGGGTGAAGGAGGGGTAAGGAGGAGGGGGAAAGAGAAGTGGAGGAGGAAAGGGGATGTGCTGGAGGAGGAGGATGGATGTGTAGGTGGTTTCCCAGGTAGGGGGTCGGGGTCGGGGTACTTAGGAATGAGGTATCGGGACACATCGGGCAATCTTTCATTTCCAAGTATGATGGTAGGAGAATAGTGTGGTGCAAATATTAATACCCATTTTGTATATACGGTTTGTTTGATTTGTTGGGTTTTTGCTCGACTTCACCCAGCTAGTCTTGGACTCGGTTGGTCTAGTGGGTAATAGGTTGGGCTCAGAGGTATGTGGTCAAGTCATCTCAAACCAACCCTAATCCTATATGTGTCGGGATTAGTTTTAGGGTTTGACTAGGTGTGAGTCCCAACTCCGGGGCAACGAGAATATATCACACCCAGCGCACCTCATTAGTAAACGCGAACCCATAGGAGACCCGATATAGGAAATAGGGAAATGTGTTTAGGTTTAGGTCTATAGGGTTTTAAGGGTGGGTGCCAATCCCGTGTGCCCAGTCCTTGTGCACAAAAATCGAGCGGAGAGCGAGAGATCGCAAACTGTGTGATCTCCTCTCTTCCCTCCCTTCCGTCCATCCGCAGAAATCAGAGTAAAAGGGTTGTGGCGAAGTCCAATCCCTCCCCCCCTTCTCTCCACCATTCTCCTCTCTCCTAAAGCCAAAAGAAAGACAAAGAGGACTGCTGCGATTGAAGCCCTCTCCCTTCCTCTGGTGCTCTCGATTTTGCAAGAAGGAGAGAGAGAGAACGAGAGAGATAGAAGGCTCGACTGCCTTTCTCCCTCCCCTTGAAGATTTGCTTTCTGTTAGATTGAATTAGAGACAGAGAGAGAGAGGGGATCATTAGGCTTTGTAATCCCTCTGTCGTCTCATCAATCTTTGCCGGGTTTTCATGGGTTTTCTGTCTCCAAGAAGAACCGGAGTTAAAGTCTTCCACCCGGGATTATCGGATTCGGTCGCTCGTCATCTCTTCCTCCATTGCGATTAAGATCTTGCGAGAGGAAGACTCATCTGCATCAATTCTATTGTGAATCGTCATCACCCGGCAAATTATGGCCGGAGATATGTTCGATCCACTACTTTCGCTTACAGCCTCTCTATTCATTGTTTTCAAAACTAATGGTTCTCGATAATAGAGACAACTGTATGCTTTTGTGTAGAATATTTTCTTACACTTGGTATCAAAGCCTATTTTTCTCTGATCAATAATCCATATTGTTAGTGTTTTGATCCCTTTTGCAATTGATGATGGGGTTTTTTTCGGTTCCTTAACTCCATAATCGATTAGGTAATGGATCATTAAAACCCTAACAATTCGCATATGAGTTTTTCTGCTCCGATCGACCATTAGGGTTTCAAGGGGAGTTTCATGATCGGCAATCGATTCTCCCAATTGGCTTTTACCGAGGGATGGGGCAGGTATGCCATGCGACAAACCTTGAATTTGAGATAGTTGACTGAAATCAGGTAGATCCAAAATTAAGGTCGTGTGGCTACTTTCACCCCGATTCGGAAATCGAATCAGAGCAAAGGGTTGTATGCCACAGGGCATGTTTATTTCGATCATAAGTTTCAATGTGCGGATTTTTTTTGGTTTTTCGACTGAATCCAGTTACGTCGGTCCGGCTATATGGATAATTGTATAAGTTTTGCGAACGATCACGATCTAAAGCCCTCTCATGGTGTGTGATTCGAAACTAGCCAAAGCATCCTAGATCATTCTCCATGAGTGATTCACACAGTATGCACCATGGGGTCTGACCGATGATAAAGCAGTGCGAGAGTGTATCATGCAGGTGCATGATACTGTTCTAGTGTGTTATGAATCTAATCATGTTCATTCTTATAAATCTGACAATGACTTGTGGATTGATTCTGGTTCTACAATCCATATATCTACCATCATGTAGGGGTTTTTCGGCTTACAAGACCCAACTGATAGAGAGAAAGTCATCTTCACGGGAAATAAACTAAGCTCCAAGGTAGAAGGTATGGGGATCTATAGATTAATCCTCCAGATCGGATACTTTTTGTACTTGGATAGAGTTTTCTATGTTTCAAGTTTCTCTAGAAATTTGGTGTCTATTTCAAGACGGGTGCCTATGAGCTTTGTTTTCAGTTTGATGGTTCTATCATTCTGATCAACAAAGATTCAGTTCTCATAGGCTCTGGTAGATTAATTGATGCCTTATAAACTGAACATAGACTCTAAAAGTAATTATTCCATGATGACCATAAATGAAAATATTATCAATAAGAATTTCTCCTCTCTGTGGCATAAAAGATTAGGCCATATCTTTTTGGAGAGGCTAAAGAGGTTAGTAAAGGAAGGGATTCTAAATACCCTTGACTTTATCGACTTCGAGGTTTGTAGGGACAGCATAAAGGGAAAACAGATCAATAAATCTTCTAAAGGTGCCAGGAGGAATACTGAGATGTATGATATCATACACACGGATCTCTGTGGACCGTTTAGTACAACTTGTCTGAATGGTCAATGATATTTTATATCGTTTATAGATGACCATACGAGATATATGTATCTCTATCTCGTTGACGATAAGTCAGAACCTCTTAAAGCTTTCAAAGTCTATAATCCGGTATGAATATCAAGATTATTAGATAAGACAGAGGTGGTGAGTATTATAGTTGGTACACAGAGTGTGGATAAAGACTAGTCTATTTGTGAAGTTCCTTGAGAAGTATGATTTGCAACTCCTTCCTTCCTCTTAATATGTGAAGTGAAGCCTTGAAAACCGCCGTGTATGTTCTTAATAGGGTTTCATCTAAGGTCGTTCCTAAAATACCCTTTGAGTTATGAAACAGATTAAAGCCTAGTTTAGATTACATGAACGTATATATAGGGTTGTCAAGTCGAGGTTAGGGTGTACAACCCACATGAGAGGCTGTTAAACCCTCGGACAAACAGTGACTGCTTTATTGGGTATACGGAGAAGTCCAAGGGTTACAGGTTCCATTGTCCATCGCACTCACCAAAAATAGTAGAAGCAAAATACTCGTTTTTTTGAAAGTGGCAACTTCAATGGGAGTGTCCCTACATAAGAAATTATGTTTGAGGAGATATGGGTTCCGGTTTATATACCCATAATATAGGAGGGACAAAATGATCATCAAGATGAACCACCTATTGTAGTTCCTGATTAACCAGTTCCTGACATCCCATCTGATGCAGAACAAGTTGCCACTAAACATATCATTGAGGAACCAACATGTTTTAGGAGATCTAAGAGAAGATGTAGAGTGGTAATTTATAGCGACTATGAAGTATACCTCCTAGAGTCAAAGAAGTCTGATACTATTATCAAACTATTTCCAGATCCCAAAACTTTTCTGAAGCCATGACCTAAAGAGATTCTGCAAAATGGTTAGAAGACGTGAAAGATGAGATGAAATCCTATGCGGATAATCAAGTCTAGAATTTAGTTAAGTTACCTAAAGGGGCTAAGGCCATCGGCTGCAAGTGGGTCTATAAAACCAAGACTGATGCCGCAGGTAACATCGAACGACATAAAGGAAGACTTGTAGCCAAAGAATTTACTCAAAGAGACGGTATTGATTATCATGAAACATTCTCTCCAGTTTCTAAAAAGGATTCATTAAGGATAATCTTTGCTTTGGTAGCTCACTATGATCTTGAGCTACAACAGATGGACGTAAAAACGGCTTTCCTAAATAGGGATCTAGAGGAGGAGGTGTATATAGCGCAACTTGAGGGTTTTACCTATGGTAAAGGTAGTCAGCTAGTCTAAAAATTGAAGAAGTTATTATGTGGACTGAAACAGACATCCCGACAGTGATATTTGAAGTTCCACAATGTTATTACCTCCTTCAGTTTATAAAGAATATTGCATTTATCTTAAGATATGTGGGAGCTATTATGTGTTTCTAGTCCTATATATGTGGATGACATTCTTCTTGCTTTAAATGACTTAGGGATGATACACACGACAAAATAGTTTCTCTTTCAGAACATTGACACAAAGGACTTAGGCGAGGCATTATACATGATTGGCATTGAGATCATCAGGGATCGATCTCAAAGATCACTATGGTTATCTCAAAGGGCCTATGTTGATAAAGTTATGAAAATGATTAATATGGAGAACTGTTCGCTGGGTATTGCTTCTATTGTTAAAGGTGACAGATTCTACTTGTCCCAAAGTCCGGGAAATTCTTTTGAAAGAGAAGTTATAGAAAATATTTTGTATACATCTGCAGTTGGCAGCTTGAAGTATCTTGAGGT
The DNA here is from genome assembly GCA_947650365.1 of Chamaelirium japonicum. Taxonomy (NCBI): domain Eukaryota; kingdom Viridiplantae; phylum Streptophyta; class Magnoliopsida; order Liliales; family Melanthiaceae; genus Chamaelirium; species Chamaelirium japonicum. The sequence continues at coordinate 145,035 of CANTAL010000309.1, forward strand.
CTATACAAGACCTGATATCAGCTTTGCAGTACGGATATTGGGAGAACGATTTTGTTCCAACCTCTTTAAAGAGGTTGGATGTTCCTGGTCTCTCTCATTGGTCCGTATCGAGGTCTTTTGGTAATTTCACTATGATAAACAGTATGAAATAACCAAAAGCCCTCGATATGGACCAATGAGACAATATGGTTGTTGTGTTCTTCTCAAAGAACAACAAGAGCGGAAGTCGTAGCAAGCACATCGACATAAAATATCTGGTTGTGCGGGATGATCAATTAGCTGATAAGATCATTGTTCAACATATTGGTACAGAGCTTATGGTTGCAGATCCAATGACCAAGGGATTACCACTCATTCAATATAAGGGTCAAGTAGATAGCATGAGGCTTCGAAGCTCATTGTATGTTTGATTATGCTTGTACTTTTTTTTTTGGTAGCTAATAAAGTTTTTATTTTCGTCTCACTCTGGATATGTATACTTAAGTTTCTGAGACATACAATAAGAGCTCAGAGTAAGCTTGTTTATTACTCATAAAATTTGATAACCACATAAAGTGCTTATTCAAAATGGATTGGTCATAGTGTAATGCGTGGAAGAAAGTGTCTACTTGTACGGGCATAACCACCATGATTCATGTGACTATGAATCTTTGTCTGAATGAAGAAATACCTCTTAATGTTATGAGCCTAGATTCTTTTTGCAAAATACAGTGTGCACGCACTTAGGTCTTTTCAAACAGAGTCATTACCCACTAGCGTGTGTGTTTTTCCAAAATAAAATTTTGTTTTGTTTTTGGGTTTCGTTTGCCAAGTGGGAGAGTGTTGGATTTTGCCTCAACTTTACCCAACCAGTCTTGGACTTGGTCAGTCTAGTCGGTAATAGGTCGGGCTCACAGGTATGTGGTTAAGTCATCTCGAACCATCCCTAATCCTATAGGTATCGGGATTAGTTTTAGGTTTTGAGTGGGTGCGGGTCCCAACTCTGGTGCGACGAGAATGCATCACACCTAGCGCACCTAATTAGTAAACGCGAACCCATAAGAGATCCTTAATAGGAAACAAGGAAACGTGTTTGGGTTTGGGTCTATAGGGTTTTAGGGGGGGATGCCAATCTCGTATGCCCAGTCCTTGTGCACGAAAACCGAGAGGAGATAGAGAGATCGTGAACTGTGCGATCTCCACTCTCCCCTCCCTTCCGTCCGTCCACAGGAATCAGAGGAGAAGGGCTGCGGCCAAGTGCAACCCCTCCCCCCTTCTCTCCTTCGTTCTCCTCTCTCCTAAAGCTGAAAGAAAAAGAGAGAGGACTGCTGCGATCGCAAACCTCTCCCTCCCTCTAGTGCTCCCAGTTTTGCAAGAAGGAGAGAGAAGGCTCGGCTGCCCTTCTCCTTCCCCTTGAAGTTTTGTTTTTCGTTAGATTGAATTAGAGAGAGAGAGAGAGAGAGAGAGAGAGAGAGAGAGAGAGGGAGGATCATCAGGCTTTGCAATCCCTCTCTTGTCTCGTCAATCTTTGCGGGGTCTTCACGGGTTTTCGGTTACCAAGAAGAACCGGAGTTGAAGGCTTCCACCCAAGATCATCGGATCCTGTCATTCGCCATCTCTTTCTCCATCAAGATTAGGATCTCGCGAGAGGAGGACTCATCTGCATCAATTCTATTGCGAATCACTATCACCCGACAAATTATGGCCGGAGGTATGTTCGATCCACCGCTATCGCTTACGGTTTCTTTGTTCATCATTTTCAAAGCTAATGGCTCTGGATAATAGAGACAATTGCATGCTTCTGTGTAGAATACTTTCTTACATGATTGGGCTACTAGTCTTGTTGGTGCTGGTTTTGTGATACAGGACTCATTGCTTGGTCGTGCTTGTTCCAAGGCTTTCATATGAGGTTTTATCCAAGACAAAAGCAAGGGCACTTTGGTTTGGGCAACATGTGGCAATTTCCATACGTCCTCGAGATGATTCAATGGTGATAATTACTTTTCTTTGAGGTGATTATAATGCTAATTATTGGGATCCGAGTTCCCGATACCCACTATGTTGGGTGGATACCAAGCCCAGACCCAATCTTTGAGCACACACACCGTGGCTATTAGTCGAGTGTAACCTGAAGTGTCCTGCTACAAATCGAAGAAAATGAGCACATGGAGATCACACCCAACAACTGATATAGAGAATACGAATCAACACACAATAGTAAAAACAACATAATATCACCGGCAATTAAGGATTTGGGTTATCATCAATCAATCAAGAGATTACACAAGTGGTGGGTCACCATTTGCCGGACCCCCATAAAACCATATTTGATCCCTCTCACATAATAGACAATGAAGTAGAGATTATCCCCGCCCAAGAGATATAGAATATACTAAAAGGTCTTATGAGAGATCCGGAGATGAAACCCTAGATCTGGGTTCCCCTCCCTCTTCATCTTCTTCCTTCTTCCTTCTCATCTCTCTCTCTCTCTCTCTCTCTCTCTCTCTCTCTCTCTCTCTCTCTCTCTCTCTCTCTCTCTCTCTTTGCGGCAAACCCTAGACCGATTTCCCTAGGAATGGCAACGGTTTCAATTTTGGGTAAAAATCAAAGCCGCACCGCAACATCGAATCGCCACACCAAAACCACACCACACCGTGACGGTATACCATTATGTAGAACCGAAACCGCACCATGCGGTGCAACATGGTTTATCATTATAATGGCCTAAACGATGTGGTTTTATGCAATTTTGGTCAAAACCGAAACCGCACTGCAACACCGAAACCGCACGACGACGGTTTTATATTTTGGAAAATCAAAACCGCACCATGCGGTGCGATTTACCGTGGTTTTCAGTTTTAAACTGCACCGCTGCTATCCCTAGGTTTCCCTTGTCTCTCCGTACTTCAATCACTCTCTCCACCCTCTACTTAGAACACTTTACCATGCCACCGCCTTGAGCCTTCAAGAGCTCGGGGGAACGACGCACCGATGCATTGCTAGACCGGCCGTATGGACTAAACCATAAAGCTTCAGTGATATGATAAGTGCTAACCGCCAATGAATGGTCAATCGGGACTCCAACAAAAATGTGACGATTACTAACAATTACTAACAATCCAGAAAAAGACCAACTCGAATTGACCTATACGAAGTAGCAAAAATAGGGCGGCAGGGTGTATCATCACACCTCCAGTCCATCCGCGCCTGAATAATCTACAACATTAATCTCGAGTCCGGGAACGAAAACAACCCCGCAAGCAAGCATGTCCTCGCTCTCGTCTGCTGGATCAGCAAAGAACGCGGCAAGCATGTCCTCGATCTCGAACGTATCGGCAGGACAACTAGCAAGCATGTCCTGGGTCTCAAACATATCGGCAGGACAACAAGAGGGCATCCCCATGCTTGGCACAGTGCTGGAGGCTGATGGTTGGGGACTTCTGCTTCTCGCATCTCCAGCTCCAACCTTCAGAACCTTGGCCTCGGGCCCCATGTCACTCGAATCATCGGCCTCGGGTTCTGGAAAGCAAGCTTCAGGTTCCTCGACAGCTGAGGCAACCGAAAGATGCGACACTGTGGTGAACACACATGTCTCGTCTGCTGGATCAGCAAAGAACGCCGCAAGCATGTCCTCGATCTCGAACGTATCGGCAGGACAAATAGCAAGCATGTCCTGGGTCTCAAACATATCAGCAGGACAACTAGCGGGCATCCCCATGCTTGGCACAGTGCTGGAGGCTGATGGTTGGGGACTTCTTCTGCTTCTCGCATCTCCAGCTCCAACCTTCTGAACCTTGGCCTCGGGCCCCATGTCACTCGAATCATCGGCCTCGGGTTCTGGAAAGCAAGCTTCAGGTTCCTCGACAGCTGAGGCAACCGAAAGATGCGACACTGTGGTGAACACACATGTCTCGTCTGCTGGATCAGCAAAGAACGCCGCAAGCATGTCCTTGATCTCGAACGTATCGGCAGGACAAATAGCAAGCATGTCCTGGGTCTCAAACATATCAGCAGGACAACTAGCGGGCATCCCCATGCTTGGCACAGTGCTGGAGGCTGATGGTTGGGGGCTTCTTCTGCTTCTCGCATCTCCAGCTCCAACCTTCTGAACCTTGGCCTCGGGCCCCATGTCTCTCGAATCATCGGCCTCGGGTTCTGGAAAGCAGGCTTCAGGTTCCTCGACAGCTGAGGCAACCAAAACATGCGACACTGTGGTGGACACACATGATTCTGAAGCGGCCGAGGAATCCACTGGCTGAATGCCGCCTTCAGGGAGGTTAAGTCGGGCAGAAAGGCCGTACATCGCCCTGGCAGCTTCATCATAGGCAAGGGCAGCTTCCAATGCAGTGGGAAAGGTGCCTAGCCACAGACGGCCGCCACGGTTGGGTGCCCGGATCTCGGCGACCCACTTTCCCCAAGTACGCTGCCTTACACCACGATAACCGCAGTGGCCGTTCTCCGGGCCTCCCTTCCCTTTCATGCAGCCCTTTCGCGAACCCTTGCCTTGTGGTTTCCGGATAGGTTTCTCGCCATCCTCAGAAGATTCCAATCGGCAGTTCACCTCCTTCCACTTGGCGAGAGCCTCTGCAATAGAATCAGGCCTCTGCCTCTTCCTCCGGCTATTTTTCTTCCTGAAGAAGGAAAGAAACCATCATTTAATATTCAAAAAACAGAAAAATGGATTGAATGCTCGAATCATATAATTGAACCATAAAGATACCAGATTCAGCACTTCACAACAATAGTATATATAAATTTGATATATTTCAAAACTAATAAACAAGGGCCATAATAGCAACACAATATGTGGTATCCTTTCTTCACCGACTCCTTGCAGATACAAAAGCCAACAACGAAGCAAACCAACCAGCCAGGTCTGCACACAAGCCAACGGAAATTAGCCTCCTGTGAGTTTTTCTTCTTTATATCGAGCAAAAAAATGCAGCCATAATAGCCTATCTATTTATTGAACCTCACCCCGCTAACCTAGTCTCAATTTCCAGCTCATTGCATTCAATCTACGAGACCCTTCAATTCTCTACAGACTCTATATCAATCATATATCTCTCATCATCTCCATGATTGCGCTATGCAGCCGCTCCATTCTAACTATCCTTGAAACAAAACAAGGATAGACGCCGAGGAGAAGCTGATGATTTCTGCCCACAACGGTACGAACTTCGGTGCTGAAGCAAAAAATGGTGAGAATGAAATGTGTACAAACATAAATATAATACCTACTAACCTAATGCAATCAATTTACCCATGAGAACAGGCCCTTGGTGCTCTCCCAAATCTAGCTCCACAAGAACACAAAAACACTGCACTGCATCCATAATAGTACCAGATGGATCAGAAACTAGCGTACTAATGTGAATTATATAAAGAATAGGGGAATATAAGGTCATGCCACTTCGATTAGGAATTCCCAATGCGAGATGAATCAGAAACTAGTAGACTAATGTACTCATCTAAACTAGTGCACTAATGTACTGATGTAGATTAGTGAACTAATATAAAATTACAGCTATGGTTGAGCTCAGCGGCAAAGGTCATTGTGTTTACACCAGTGATTTCAGAGGCGGGGGCGTAAGGCAGAGCGTTTTGCCAGCCGTGGGGCGGGGTGTAAACCCCAAGATTAGGGAGTATAGTCCTCCCGACTAGCCAACACGCTAGTCCTCTCCTATATTTAGGTACCACGCGGTACTTTTTAACTAATTTTTTTTAATGGAAGGTCAATCCACTCTACTTGGACCATGATTAAAAAAAAAATTCAAAAAAGAAAAACTTAAAAACAACCCGATCAACAACCGACAAATTTAACGGTAAACTGTCGAGCACATATACCCCTTGCTATGGTTAATCTAAAAATGCCACTTGGCATTTTTTTTTTCCAATTTTTTTTTCATAATAATTGTTAGGAAGGGTGAAACCACCTTGACCAACCCCTAACCTAGGTTAAAAATTGTAACGTAGCACTTGAATTGAAGGGAGGACTAGCGTGCTGGCTAGTCAGGAGGACCATACTCCCTATTCCCTTTGATTTTATATATATATATATATATATATATATATATATATATAGCAAAAATAGATTAAAAATATATATATAATTTTAAAAAAAACGATGAGCAAATTAAACATTTAAGCCTATAAATATGGTTGATAAATCACAAATAAATAAAAACGATAATAAAAATGAACTTGTCAATGTCCTTCAATTTCATTTAAGACCTAATTCTAAGTTTCTAAACAAAATTCAAACTATTTATGTCCATATTCCATAGATTCTATCATGCCATACATGATATAGAACCAATTTAAAACAACTTTAGTTCTAAAAAATATCATAATCATCGTCTAAGAGAGTAAAAAGCATATAAGAGATCACAAGGTGTTAATCAAATAATTTTTTTCAACAATGAAACAAACTCTAGTGGGACGTAACCCAGACCATTGTGGCGTAAACGACATGCCCCGGGGTGGGTCCCTGGGCACGTTTTTTAAAACACTGGTTTACACCCAACCCACCATTTCAAGGGAGGTCAGAAAACAGATGCTGCCCTCCAAACTACGAGTCATTAACTATCTTGGTTCAAACAAAATTGGAATTAATGGAAGAGATAAAATGTCATCATAATACCCCAGCTACTTATTGAAACTTACTGCTAACCCAGCCTCAATTTCCAGATCAATGTATCCAAGATAAGATACAGAAACCCTTCAACCGTCCTTTAATCAAAACTATGATGGACGACGAGACAAAGCTTATGATTTCTAGCCACAACGGTGAGAATTTCGGCACTGAATCAAAAATTGTGATGATGAAATGAATACAAACAAAAATATAATCCCTATTAACCTAACACAATCAATTTACCCACGAGAACAGGCCTTTGTTGCTTTCTCAAATATAGCTCCACACACATATGCACTGCGCTGCAACCAGAAGAGTATATAATCAATTTTATCCACGAGAACAGGCGCCTCTTGCCCTCCCAAATATAGCTCACAAGAAATCACAATGCAAATGCACCACACTGCTACTAGAAGAGTACATAATATAATACCTGCTAACCTAATGCAATCAATTTGCAATGAGAACAGGCCCATGTTGCCCTCCCAAATTTAGCTCCACGGAAAATCACAACACAGATGCACTGCACTGCAGCCAGAAGAGTACAAGATAAATTAGAAATTAGTGTACTAAGGTAATTCAATGAAGAACAGTGAAATCCGTGGGAATGCCATTCTATTAGGAAATCCCGAGACAAGACCACTATTACTCCACCACTGATCCTTTATTCAAGAGACATGTCTCATCAATCCACACGCCTTATGCCGCTAGATAAATGACATACACGGCTGCGTGGTGATTGCCATATGATGGAAACATAGGAAGCAAGATGGAGCTAATTTACCAAATCGTTCACATCACCCCGTGGTGATTGGCCAACCAAATTTACAAAAAGCCAATTCAATTCGCATGGGTTAGGAAAGAGTCTAGATGAGTAGATAAGGTTCTAAATAAGTCATGGTAGGGGCCTAATTGTTCAAGTTTTATTGTACTAGGTACAAATTCCGTGTTTGAGAAAAAATTGGCACGGAAGCAAAGTCCAAAGTTTGCGAAAATCCAAAAATTTCATGACGAGTGCATTCGATAAAATTTTGAAAACATAAAATACAAAATAAAATTTATAGCATACATGATTTTATATATAAAGCATATACACAAAATCAATATATATGTGATGACTAAAATAAAATAATCATCAATAAAATAGACAAAATCAAGAAGAAAATCATAAAATCCAAGAATTAATGAGTACGCCCCAGGCCACTGAATAATTTGTGACATAATTCAAATGGTCTCATACCCGTGACTCAAGGGTCGAATCAAGTAATGTTCATAATCATTAATCAACATGGCAATTTGAGGTGGTCAATTCTAATCGTCGCTTAAGGGTCAATTAGAAGACTATATAGGTTGCAACAGTTCCAACTGGTGTGATGGAATGGAGAGAGGATAGACATTTCCTCATACACAAGCGAAGGGCAATGAACCAAATTCGCGAGTGGTTCGGATCCATAATCTTGATTTCTTTAGCTGATCGGGGCATGCAGAACCCTAATAATCTCAAGTACATCATTTCCACAACCCTAACAAACCAAAATCGGGAATAGTTAAATCATACAAGCAAAGGGCGATGAACCAAATTCACGGGATTCTGATCCACAATCTTGATTTCTTTAGCTGATCGACATGCAGAACCATATAAATCTCAAGGGAGGAGATGAAATTTCCACAACCCTAACAGACCTACATCAAAAATCAGTTATAATACAGGGCTTGAACAACTAAGTAGGAAATCCAGAAATCCGACAGTCATCCCATATGAGAATTACAAATCATGATCAGGGACATCAAGAGGTATCGAATCTGACCCGTCGGACGAGGTGGGAGGGAAGCAGATATCCATGGCGCCGATTCTCTGCGGATCTCTCTCTTACGCCCTCTCGCTGCTGGACTGGTAGAGTCGAGAGCGGGGCAGGGGCCGGCAGTCAGGGAGTTCCGGGACGAGAAGAGGAGTGGACGGAGAGCTCAGAGAAGAGGTCGAGAGCGGAGAGAGGCGACTCAGACGAGCCTTGGCGGCGGCGGGGATGAACTAGGGTTAGGGTTAGGGGGAGGACCGAGAATCAGAAAGAGACAGAGGAGATGGGCTGCGCTGAGAGCGATGACTGATACGGGAGTCGAGGGGCACGATCTTAAATAGGGGCAGCCGGGGCGGGGCTGGGCTAAACGTTCGCACGAAGCAACCCGCCAACGGTACATTTTATTTTACCAATATACCCTCAACAAAGGGAGTTTTACCCGTTCCCTAATAAGGTCCCTAACAAAGAAACCGGTTAAGTTAAAGGAATTTAAAATATTGTGGACCAAAATGCCCTCCACAGCATTTCAATTTTTCTTTTGTATGCCACGGAACCAGCAAACCTACAAACCACCGAACCGAACCACCACTCGCCGCCGCCGAATTGTACCTAAACCTAACCCTAAACCTAAGATCTATGGGCCAGGACCCTATATCTGAGATCTAAACCGTACCATCGAACTGCTCGCCGCCGCTGCTCGAACTACTGCTGTCTTGCCAGAGTTGCTCGCTGCTTCTCCCTCCTAGGGATGGTAACAAAGCTGCTCATACTCTGGCTCGTTTTTTCTGAATAATTGTAACTTCAATCAGTGGACGACAAACTCTGTATCGAGTGTGGTCAGAGAAGTCCTAAATTTTGATGCTATCTATCTATATTATCCTTATAAATCTGAGGCCTTTGGTGCCACATGGCAGCCCCTCCATTCATGTCTCTCTCTCTTTCTCTCTCTCTCTTTATTTATCTCTATTTACATGATGCGGAGTGGAAATCAGTACCGGATTTACAATCCGATCGAGTAACATCGCAACCATCCATGCATTGCACTGGATTAGTACTAGTTCAGTAATGAATGACTGAGGCACTTGGACCTTAGAAGGCAACACCACCCAAGAAAAAACTTACCAAAAAATCCATCGTCCATCTATATAACATGGCACGTCGGTTTTGTGCTGACTAGACAAAACGGACGCTAACTGGACAAAAATGAACCGAATATATCTAACCATTCGTTCTTCTCCTCGAACGGCGTGTTAGCTTTGGCGTGTTAGCTTTTGCTTTGGCATTGACTCGATCTTCTCCTCGAACGGCGATGGCTATGCTTTCACTTCTTCTTTATTCTTTCGGCTTTCTCAACGGTTATTGCATCGGCTTGATTTCTCCACTTCTTCGGGCTTCTTTGGCATGATCGGAGTTGAAGACTTTGTTTTGAAGATGATGAGTATAGCGCCGCTTCGGGTGTCCTTCTCTAACCTTTCTACTTCATGACTGGAGCAGATGTTGTTGAAGACGACGGGGTGATGCCGCTTCGATCTTCTTCTCCGGTCTTTTGGGCTTGATCGGAGTCGTAGGTTTGATGAAGACGATGAGGTGGTGCCGCTTCGATCTTCTTCTCCGGGATTTTGGGCTTGATCGGGGATGAAGGCTTAATGAAGACGACGGGATGATGCCGCTTCGATCTTTTTCTCTGGCCTTTGCTTTTGGCATTTTTGGAGTTGAAGGTCTGTTGAAGACAATGGGGTGATGCCGGTTCGATCTTCTTCTCCGGCCTTTGCTTCTGGCGCCTTCGGAGTTGAAGGTCTGTTGAAGACAATGGGGTGATGCCGCTTCGATCTTCTTCTCCAACTTTTGCTTATGGCGTCTTCGGAGTTGAAGGTTTCTTCTTCTCCAAGCTTTCTTGTTCGTGCAAGGAGTCGAAGGGTTGATCTTCTTGTGCAAGGGTGTTCACATTGATGAGGACTTTCAATGGACTAAGCCGGTCCCAAGGGGATAGGCTTGCCTGAGCCTCGTGAAGCCTTGGGTCATTGAAGGTATGTTAGCTTTTGCTTTGCAGAGCTTCTTCATCTTAGGCTTTTTCTTTGCCCCCGACAGTTGTGGCGTCGCCTTTTTTTAGAGCGCATTTGGCGTAATCAGAGTTGAACGCTTTATTGAAGACGACGGGTGTAGCACCGCTTTGGGTATCCTTCTCCAACCTTTCTTCTTCATGAATGGAGCGGATGTTGTTGAAGGCAACGGGATAATGCCAGTTCGATCTTCTTCTCCAGGCTTTTGGGCTTGACCGGAGTTGAATGCTTGATGAAGACGACGGGGTGATGCCACTTCGATCTTCTTCTCCGGGCTTTTGGGTTTGATCGGAGTTGAAGGCATGATGAAGATGACGGGGTGATGTCGCTTCGATATTCTTCTCTGGTCTTTGCTTCTGGCGTCTTCGGAGTTGAAGGCTTGATGAAGACAACGGGGTGATGCCACTTCGATCTTCTTCTCCGGCCTTTGCTTCTGGCGTCTTCGAAGCTGAAGGGTTCTTCTTCTCTGAGCTTTCTACTTCGTGCACGGAGTCGAAGGGTTGATCTTCTTGTGCACGTTGATAAGGACTTTCAATGGGCTAAGCTGATCCTACAAGGGGTAGGCTTACTCGAGCCCCATGAAGCCTTGGGTCGTTGAAGGCGAGCCTCTCCCTTTGTAGAGCTTCCTTGCCTCTTGCCATCCGACCTTTTGAGCCTTCCCCCTCCCCCTCTATTTATAGGTGAAGGGGTATGGAGAGAGATATGGGAAGATTTATTTGAATCCCTTTAGTATCTCTCCCATTACTACCCAAGATTCATTCCTTCATTGATGGGGGGAATAAACCTTTATTTATTTTACTTCTCTTGCAAAGTAGTTACGGCCCAATCCTTTTGAATTTTATTTGAATCTTGCACAGTAAATTGATGACGACCTAGCTTCATTTCTTGTCCGTCGGATCGAGGGATCGACGTAGATCCATGCTTGTATAGACGTCTACGCAACCTCCCCTTGCGCATGGCGGTTTTCTTTTCTTTTTCTTCTTTTTCTTTTTCTTCTTTTTCTTTCCTTCTTTTTCTTTCTTTTCTTTCCTTTTTTTTCTTTCCTTTTCTTTTCTTTCTTTTCTTTCTTTCTTTTCTTTCTTCCTTAGCCGGCCACTCCCTACCCGCGGGTAGGGGGCAGAGTTTTCCAAAAGGGGGGCCGGGTGGGCCCCACTTTGCGGATGGTCCCACCCGACCTTTCCTTTGGCTCGGGTCGTGTTTGCTGGGTCTGGGTTCATGTCGGGTTTGTCCCCGGGTCGGTGCATACGGGCCGGGCTCGGGTGTGACCAAATTTTTGTGTCTACAAATGCCCCTTCAAGGACGAGTGCGCTGGCGGGAAACACGTAGCGCTTGTGTACGCAGGAAACACATAGCACTTGTCCTTGATTCCTTTTTGGGACGAGGTCGAGGTTTATTTATAACCCCTACCCTTCGGCTCCTTTCATCCGGCGTCAGTTATTGCAGAGGATTGAAGCTTGGAGACTATCGGTGGAAGGGGTTGCTGCTTAGGGTTGCACGCGTCTTGCTCTGTCTTTCTAGTTGTCGCCTCTTTTGTCGGCGGTGGCGGCTCTTGCGGAAGGTTGGCGCTTGGAGATCATCAGTGATGGGGCTGCCTAGGGTTGCACAGGACTTGCTCCGTCTTCCTAGTTGTCGCCTCTTTCGTCGTTAACGGTAGCTTTCACACGAAGCTCGAAGGCGGCTCGAGGGAGACGGTAGCGTGAATGATGATGGTGAATCATCGCGGCCAAGGTCGGTGATGACGGCGTGGTGCGAGGAAGATCCGTCACGACGATGGCATGACGAGGAGGCGGAGATGGAGTTGTTGAAGGCAAGGTAGGGCTCCTCTGTCTTCATGTTCTTCCTCTTTCTTCTTCTTCTTTCTTTCTTTCTTTCTTTCTTTTCTTCTTTTCTTCTTTCTCCATTTCTTTCTTTTTTTCTCTTTTCCTCTTTCTTTCCTTTTCTGTTTTCCCTCTTTCCTTCTTTGTTTTCTCTTTTTTTTTTGTTTCTTTCTTCTCTTGTTTGCAACACACAACAGCAGCAGCGGTAGCAGTGCGTGGACGAGGGCCGGCTCTGGTGGGTGCGCACAGGCGCAGGGCGGCTGGCGCAGGCGACGGGCGTGCGGAGCGGCGCCGGTGCCGTGCAAGTGGACCTGGGTCGGAGGTAGCTGCAGGCTCCAGGCGGGCGACAAACGACTGCGGGAGCAGGCGCGGGTGGAGGCTGAGGTGCGGTGCAGTTGGGCTGGGGCTGGAGGCGGTGGCGGATGCGGGCTCCAAGCCGCCACGAGCTGGAGGCTGGCGACGCGGTGGGGGGGCACGGTCGGTGCACAGGCGGTCGGCGTCGGGGTACAGGCGGGCGGTGGACGGGCCTGGATCGAGCGGCGCAGAAGCGGTGAGCGGTGGATAACTACGGGAGTAGGCGCGGGTGGCGGCTGAGGTGCGGCGCAGGTAGGCCGGGGCTGGAGGCGGTGGCGGTGGCGGCTGCGGGCTCCAAGCCGTCGTGGTCTAAAGGCTGGCGACGCGGTGGCGGGGCGCGGTCGGTGCGCAGGCGGCCAACGTCGGGGTGCAGGTGGGCTATGGACGGGCCTGGTTCGAGCAACGCAGGAGCGGTGAGCGGTGGCCGGGCCTGGCACGAGCGGCACAGGAGCTATAGGCTTTTAAAGCAGAGCGGGCCCCTCCTAGGGGGGCTGCGGCTTTCTCTCCGTTTTTTTTTTTTTTTTTTTGCACCAAGGGTTGTGGCCCCCCTCCTTTTGGGGCTGCATACGGACTGTGGCCTCTACTTAGGCGCGGGATCCATCTGTCAGCCCCCTATGGGGCTGCGTGCTTTCAAGGGTTGTGGCCTCCCCTCTGCAGTACTTTTTTTTTTGAGTCCTGACACTTTGATTTTCTTCTGAACTTGACTCGTTTCTTGGCTTGAGTTGGTTCTGGATCTGGCTTGATTCCTTCATCTTCTTTCAAGTCTCACCCTTTCGACAGTCTTCCGGAAGCTGGTTGGATCGAAGAAGAGCTTTATCGTTGGAACAAATGTCTCTGCCTCCCTTTTATGTGTGTCTTCTGACTGGCGAGGTTGCGTCCGGGCATGCCGAGCGAGGCAGGCTGGATGTTCCTTTGGACGACCATGGATTGTTGAAAGCTTATAAAGAACTTTTTCTGGTGGCGATGCTGGCTTGAAGAACATCAAGATGGATAGTCTGGAGTTTGACAAGGAGGAAGACGAGACTGTGAGCGTTAACGAGGAGCAGACTACTTTAGTTGTCTTCTGCTTGTTGATCTTGACCTTGGTGATAACCCCAACGCCCCCCCCCCCCCCTTTTTTTTTTGAGGTCGTGAAGGATGCGGTTGTCGCTAATGCATCTGCCATTCTTCGGGTTGCTGCTTTTGACCTCAGTGGCAGTTCCAGTTCTTTGGGTCTTTGACTTTGAGGGACCGGTGACCTTCGGATGGGCCCGAGCTTTTGCACGAGCCTGACGGATTTCAAGGCGGATGACTCCTTGTTTGCGGGGTGCATGCACACCTTCCTGGAGGTTGCTCGTACGTCGTTGTAGAAGTTGAGGTCTTATTTGGAGAAAGCTCAAGCGATCGAGAAGATTTCTGGAGCAGAGTTTGCGAAACAACAAGAAGAGCTGACGAAGCACCGGGAGCTAGTGGGGTGATCAAGAAGACTTCCTGATTAGAGCTTGCGAAGCCGTGTGCATAGCTGGTGTCATGTCGGAAGGTTACGGCCTTTTGACCCATGGAGTTGTAGCATATGTAGACCGCGGGAGGCGAGCTGCTTCAGCGCCTCAAGGACTTCGACTTTCTTGACATCTTTAGTTTGTTGACTGGACTTGTGAATCTGCACTTGTTCTCCGCTGGACTGGCCTTCTGGGATGACGTTGGTGTATTTCTTTTCGTCTGGACTGAACCTTTGTAGGTTGCCTACGTACCCTACTGAGAGGGACCAAGTCGCACGTAGTTTGTTTTTTTTTTTGTGAAGTGCGGCCTAGCCTTAGGCATAGTACCTTTTGAGGTACTTGTCGTTGATAGGGCCGAGTGTGAGCCCTTCTAGTGTTATGAGGAGGTATGCGTCGCTGGAGTAGACTTCTTTGACGGCGTGCGATCCATCCCACTTGGCGTCAAACTTCTTTTCTCCTTAGTGTGAGAAAATGATGGGGTGCTTGACTGCCAGCACTAGCTCTCCTATTTGGAAGGATCGAAGACGAATCTTCTTGTTGAAGGCTTCTACCAGACCATTGGTTGGGGCATTCTATATTGTTGAGCACCTTTGCTTGATGTCGAACTTGGCAAAGAACTGGCTTACAGCAGCATTCTTGAATTGCTTCTCGTTGTCCGTGATGATGTATCGAGGGATGCCGTATCGAAAGATGATGTCGTTCTGGATGAAGCTGATGACGAAGTGCCTTGTGACTTATTGCAATGGTATTGTTTCAGCCTATTTGGAGAAGTAATCTGTTGCCGCCAAAATATAGAAATGTTGTTTGGATGACTTGGGCAAAGAACCGACGATGTCGAGTCCCCATCCGTCGAAGGGCCATGACGCGATCGTCGGATGCAAAGGCTCTGGTGGTTGAAGGATATAATCGCCATATAGGTGGCAAGCATGACATTTCTTTGCAAACTCCAAGCAATCCTTAACCATAGTGGGCCAGTAATAACGCATCCTCCAGACACAAAAGTGGAGCTTTGGATCGGACTAATGCGAGCCACAGATTCCAATGTGGACTTCTTCCAGTGCTGCTTCCGCCTCTTCTTTTGCAAGACACCTCAGGAGAGTACCATCATAGCTTCGACGGTACATCTCGCTATTGAAGTAGAAGAACTTCAGAGACCGCCGACGAATATCGATTTTGCATTTTGGATTGTCTGGGATCTTCCCATGGACGAGATAATCCACGAAGGGTTATGTCTAATCTTGCTTTTCAATCATGAGGATGTGCACCATATTGACTTGAACTGGAACCCCAACACGGCCGTCTTTATTGGTGATCACTATTCTTTTACAAATGGGGACGATGAGCTAATGTCCTTCTACAAACAGGAGTGTAGCTGCCAAATTTGTAAGCGCATCGGCTTGTTGTTTGAGATTCCTGAAGACATGCTGAATGGAAGAGGCCTCGAGTACGTCGAGGAGTTCCAGAGCTCGTGTGTGTAGCGACACGAGGTCTTCCTTGTTGACTTCGTATGCCCCCAAGACTTGCTGGATGACGAGCTGGGAGTCGCCAAAGATCTTGAGTCCTTGAAGCTTCATGTCGTTGGCGAGATCGAGACCGATAAGTAGCACTTAATATTCTGCCACGTTGTTAGGGCATGATTCTGACAGTAAAAATGAGAAGGGGAGTATCTCATCGTTTGGAGTGACAAAGATGACCCTACTCCTGCCACGTCTTGCCTTGCTGCGCCGTCAAAGAACATCTTGCAAGAGAGAGCGATGTCGATGGAGAACACTTTTTATCTGGGAGATCTTCTAACAGTTCCCATTCAACTGGGAGAGGATATTCTACTAGGAAGTTCGTGAGAGCTTGCCCCTTGACTGCCTTCTGTGGCACGAAGGTGATGTCGAACTCGAGGAGTAATAGTGCCCATTTGGCTAAATGTCTGGAGAGCACCGGTCTTGACATAATGTACTTGAGAGGGTTGGCTTTCGAGATAAGCTTGATAGTGTGAGCCAGCATGTAGTGTCGTAGCTTCTTTGTAGCGAAGATAAGCGCCAGACAGACTTTCTCAATCGGGGAGTAGTTTAGCTCCGCACTGACAAGGGTGTGACTCAAGTTGTAGCATGTTGTCTCCTTGACTAGTCCGTTATCTTGAGCCAGAAGTGCCCCCAAAGATTGCTCTTAGGCACTAATGTAAAGGATCATCAGCTTTCGTTCAACTAGTGCTGATAGAACTGACGGTTTTAGCAAATAGTCCTTGACGCTTTGGAGAGCTTCTTAGCAAGCTTCGTCCCTCTTGAATGACGCTCCTTTCTTCATGAGGCGGCTGAAGGGGCGGCATTTTTCAGCTAGGTTGGCGATGAATCTTCTGATATATGCCAGATGCCCTTGGAGACCTCTGAGATCTCGCACCATCTTTGGTATAGGCATGTTGATGATAGCATCAATTTTGGATTGATCTATCTCAATGCCTTGATATTGTACTACGAAGCCAAGGAATATACCCGAGGAGACGCCAAATGCGCACTTGAGTGGATTCACATGGAGTTGGTACCTTCAAAGCCATTTGACGATTAGCTCGAGGTCCTGAAGATGTGTTGACTTCTTCTTGGACTTTACAACAAGGTCGTCGACGTAGCACTCCACGTTTTGATGAAGAATGTCGTCGAAAATTCTCTACATAGCTCGTTGGTAGGTGGCTCCTGTGTTTTTCAAGCCGAAGGGCATAACTTTGTAGCAGTAGACCCCCTTTGGTGTGCGAAATGTCGTGAGCTCTTCGTCTTTGGGCGCCATCCGGATTGTCAACAAATCGGGGTTCGTTCGTGGTTCATCAACTGTAGCCAAGAAGCTAGGAATTGGTCTTCCTTTGAAGCCGGTGGCGGTTCTGTTTTGGTTGTTTTTTTGGTGTTTATTTTTTTCTTTTTTTTAGGGAGCTGGCAATCCATCTCTTTCGTCAGGTGTAGCGGTGGTGTTTGTGTACGTTGTTGTGATTGGGGGTCTTGTGCATCCTTGTCTTTCGCCGGTGTGGCGATGGTTGTTTTGGTTGCGCAGGGTTGTGGCGTTTTGGTCTCCTGCAGGTGTGACGAGGCTTTGTGTCATTGTGTCGATCTGTGGTAATTCCGTCGGGTGGCGTGGTTTGTAGTTTTCGTCGGGCTGTGGTAGCTCCTGGGGGTCTGGTGGTGAACACCCCCCCCCCCCCCCCCCCCCCCCCCGCGTTCTTTGCAATAAAAAAAAAAAAAAAAGCTAGGTCCCATAGTAAAATCAAAGTAAGAACAATGCGAATACAGGGGACTATTGGAAACTAATTCAAATAGGTTTTAAAACTGATGGTTTTACATGGATTTGTTGGAAATTTAATCTTTTTAAACTAGCAATTTTAGGACTTAATCAAATTATTGATGGCAAAACGTTTAATAGATCAAATATTTTTATTAAGAAAAATTATTTCGTAGGCAAAGACAAGTCATAAGTTTCTTTTAGAAATGGTTTGCCATGGCAAAGCGGGTTCTATGGAACCGTCATTTACCTTGCCGAACTTTTATTGAAGGGAGAATTTATATCTAGATGATTGCTAATTATTTTGTATTAGATGTAAATTGATTTTTATAGATCTAGTAAGAGCAAAAGAAAAGAGTTAAAAATTCTGGCCGGGTGGTCGAATCACGTTAGACGTTGTCCCAAGAATCTTATTGCCCCCTCTCGTGCTGGTCCGTTGTAATGGATCTCGGAGAAACGATAACCCCAATCAGGCGACCTCCTTCTCGTCGGCACGACTTCAAAAAGGCTTTGTGAACTTTGAATAACTTTTATGAACCCAGCGACTCGAAAGCAAGAGAAGAGATTCTCTCAAAGCAAAGGGACATCACAAATTTGAATGAGAGAAAAGAGAGAGAGAGCAGAGAGTAATTCTGATTTTCGGAGTGTACCTTCTCTATGATTGCACCGAGCCTTCTATAGGCCTCGGGACAGTTAATAGGAGACTGACAGAGGGAAGCGGTTTATGGGCTGCGATCAAGCCCATTTACTCCATATGTTACAGCTCGCAGATAGCATTCTCGTAGCTGCTAGTATGCAGCAACGTCTAGTAGCCAAAATGAAAAGTAATAAAAACATTTAGGGGAAAGAAATAAAAAGAAAAATAATGCAGGTGCGGGCTAACCCATTTTGAAGTGGCTACTGTGTCCGGATCCGCGAATGCATACACACGCGCCGCCCAGCCCAAGCCCAAGCCCAAGCCCGGCCTGGCCCGGCTCGATTCGACACACATGTGCGTGCGTGTGTGAGCTTGTGGACCTCCTTATCTTGTGTGATAACTAATAGGGGAAAAAAGGGAATCTCTTTTAAATGGATAAGGGGGTTTTGCCCTTATCGATATGGGACTAAACTTTGTTTGGTTTGTGTAGTTTTCAAACACACAACCAACAATCCCCCACATGTGTTTAACACCACCAAATTAAATAATTAAAATTTTAAGATAAAAATAAAAGGACTTTGCTGGATTCCTTATACTACGCAGTATGTGTGGTTTTCAAGCACACAACCAATAGGATTTTGGTGTTTAATTTGTAATCAGATTTAGGGTCCTAATTTTACTGCCGAAAAGAAAGAGCTCGATTTTGATTCTTTATTGTTATTTTTTAAAAAACATGTCTAGAGGTGGAACTATTAAGCATGTTGTATGCGCAGAAAAAGATTCATGTCATCTTTATTGCACAAAACGATATTACAGAGGTCAGGACCCAGGGACTCAGGGGTGGTGAACCACATGCGGTGAAGATTTGATCAGGAGATTGTGGGAGAGAGCCTCTAGAAGGTCCCTTTGATCCGTGTCTCCACGTTAATTCGTGTGAGAGCTCTGAAGGGGTTGCCTAGGACAGAGATCTTTAAAAGGTGAGGGTTTCTTGAGAGGCTACGGATTTTCCACCATGGATTTTGTCCCTTTCGTGCTTCGCGCTTTGTCGACTAGGGGGTTTTTAGCTTCACTCCTCGGTCTTCGTGTCTCCCATGGCTCTAGCTAGATCTCAACGTCCTCGATCATCGGTTCGTGACATTGATCGTGCTTCTGGCGTAAGCTCCGGCCATGGCTTTCGACTTTGGCTTTGCTTTGGCATGGCTCTGGCTTTTGCTTTGCTTTGGCGCTTGCGCTTGAACGTAGATGAGTAGAGGCTTGCGATGCTTTAGTTCTTCCCAACTTCGCATCGTATCGGTTAGAACGTGCGGTGCTTTGCTCGTGACCGTCGTAGTTACTCGGCTTTGGCACTTGCATTGTTTTGACACGGGCTTTACCGGTGCTTTTGCTTTGGCTTTGGCGTGTTAGCTTTTGCTTTGGCGTTGACTCGATCTTCTCCTCGAACGACGATGGCTACGCTTTCACTTCTTCTTTATTCTTTCTGCTTTCTTAATGGTTGTGACGTCTGCTTGATTTCTCCACTTCTTTGGGCTTCTTTGGCGTGATCGGAGTTGAAGACTTTGTTTTGAAGATGGCGAGTATAGCGCCGCTTCGGGTATCCTTCTCCAAGCTTTCTACTTCGTGAATGAAGCATATACTGTTGAAGACGATAGGGTAATACCACTTCGATCTTCTTTTTCGGGATTTTGGGCTTGATCGAAGTTGAAGGCTTAATAAAGACGACGGGGTGATGTCACTTCGATCTTCTTCTCTAGCCTTTGCTTTTGGTGTCTTCAGAGTTGAAGGTCTGTTGAAGATAATGGGTTGATGCTGCTTCGATCTTCTTCTCCGGCCTTTGCTTCTGGCGTCTTCGGAGTTGAAGGTCTGTTGAAGACAATGAGGTGATGCCGCTTTGATCTTCTTCTCCGGCCTTTACTTCTGGCGTCTACGGAGTTGAAGGTTTCTTTTTCTCCGATCTTTCTTCTTCGTGCAAGGAGTCAAAGGGTTGATCTTCTTGTGCAAGTGTGTTCAAGTTGATGAGAACTTTCAATGGACTAAGCCGGTCCCAAGGGGATAGGCTTGCCCAAGCCTTGTGAAGCCTTGGGTCGTTGAAGGCGTGTTAGCTTTTGCTTTATAGAGCTTTCTCATCTTTGGCTTTTTCTTCGACCCCGACAATTGTGGCGTCGGCTTTTTTTCGGGCGTATTTGGCGTAATCGGAGTTGAAGGCTTTGTTTAAGACAACGGGTGTAGCGCTGCTTCGAGTATCATTTTTCAACCTTTCTTCTTCATGAATGGAGCGGATGTTGTTGAAGGCAACTAGTGTGGTTACCATTAAACCACCAGAACACGTCTTCTATATTTAGGAGAGAAAATTATATAAGTAGCTCAGGATCTCCTTCACTCTAGGCGAAGTGGGCTAACTCATGGCCTTGGACACCTCACCTCACCTCATCCGCCTTGGCATCACGACCTCAAGAGTCTTGGCTATTAGTTATTGGCTATTGGATCTTGATCTTCATAATCCACCCCCTTTAAAGGATACACATCCACGTATAGGGTTAGCCGCCCCCCCCCCCCCCCCCCCATTGATAGGGGAACCGGCTCTTATACCATTTTATAACATCTGCTTCAAACACACAAGATATTTTTTACTTTAGTTGTCCCCGCACAAGGAGTTCCCAAGAGATCACCCATCCTAGTACTACTCTTGCCCAAACAAACTTAACTACAAAGTTATTACAAAATCTATAGCGGCGCGTGTTTTAAAACACGTTATCTATATTTGAGAGGAAAAATTATATAAATAGCTCAGGATCTCCATCTCTCCAAGTGATGTGGGGCTAATTCATGGTGTGATGGCCAAGATCCAATAGCCAATAGCCAAGACTCCAGAGGCTGTTATGCCAAGATGGATGAGGTGAGGCCGGGTGAGGTGTCCAAGGCCATAAGTTAGCCCTACATTAACGGGAGAAAAGAAGATCATGAGCTACTTATATAATTTTCTCTCCCAAATATAGAAGGCGCGTTTTAAAATAGTGCGCCGTTACATAAGAACTCCGTATTTAAGCGTGGTCGAGCGAGAGTAGTTCTAGGATGGGTGACATCTTGGGAAGTTCTCATGCAGGTACGTGCAAAGCGGACAATATCCCTTATGGGCAATACGTCCATGTGTAGGGTTAGACCCTCCATTGCGAGGAGAAACTGCTCTAATAACTTTATGTAACATCTGCCCCAAACACATAATATATTGTCCGTTTTTTCTGTGCTCGCACGAGGACTTTCAAGGAGGTCACCATCCTAGTAGTACTCTCACCCGAGCATGCAAAACTATGGAGTTCTTATGATAACATCCATCCCAAACACACAAGAAATTATCCGCTTTGCACGTGCCCGCATGAGGACTTCCTATAGGGGTACTCCACAAGTCTATTGAACATACTCCTATGGCATACTTAGGTGGTAGGGCTAGTGGCTAGTAGACCTGTCAATGGACCAAATTTTGATCTGAATCTAATCCGTTAAGTCTGATATGGATAGGGTTTTTTGATCCGATAATATGATAATGATCTTAATCTGATAACCATTTACTTAACAAATCAGATATTGATTTAGGTCAATCCGTTAAGAACCTGATCCGATAAACTATAACATAATATATTATATTTTATCCATTGTTAGATTAAATTGCTTTAGATTTTTTTTTTTGCTATTTGATTGCTTTAGATCTAAGGCCTAAGAGTTAATATAAAAAAGATACTCATGGTCCCCTGATCGAGACTCAAATTTTGTGGATTCAACGCTAAACGATATTACAACCATCCGATATACTCCTGTCGATGATTCGGATTCTAATCCGAATCCAAATCCGAATTTGACAACCCGTTTACTTAACGGATCAGATTTGGATATATGCTAATCCGATCTGAGTCCGATTTGTTGACAGGACTAGTGGCTAGGGGTGGACTTGAGCAAGTTCAACCCGTCCAACTCAAACCCAACCCAAACAATCGAGAGGCACAGACAAAGTTGGAGAAAAACTTGGATGGATTTGGACAAAAAAAGATCAGTCCAATTTCAATTTTGATTGGTTTGGACACAGATCTTACCCAACCCAAGTACAGTGGCATACTTGCATCTCACTACAGTGGATCCACTAATCTGATCTCATTACACTACAACGGTGTAACGATGAGTGGATCACCCTCAGATCTCATTGCACTACATTGGTGCAACAATTAGTGGCATACACACAGTCACACACTCACACCCGCTCGAGTGCTTGACTAATCCAGTAATCTATATATAAATCACAAATTCACAATAGAGAAAGAGAAAGCCTGACCCCACACGACCGACATCCTCTGTTCTTATCTTACTCCCTCATTTGTCTTTATCCGAAGATGCAGGGCAATGCTTCATTTTCAATCAAATGGTTTTGATCACTTAATTTTGTTATTTTTTTTCCATCTACATATGTTTCACAAGCATTTTTAATTGGGCAATCCGATCAACCCACCCATTTTTTTTTCAAATTGGGCAACCCGAGCAACCCAAACGGGCAAGCACGAGTTGGGCTTCCACGGGTTTCATTGGCAAAAAGGGGTATGATGTGTAGAGGTCTGGTTGGGCATGGGCAGACCCTTCAACCCGCCCCAATCCCACCCCAAGCCAGTGCTCGGTGAGCAGGCACATACCCCAACACCTCATAGAACGATTTTGTTCACCGTCCTAAAAGGATGATGAACAATTGGTCAATTTCAAAGGCATTTGGTCATTTCACCATTTGTTAGGTAGCTAGCAAATTTGGATCAATAGATGATTGTGATAGTTACATAAAATCGGATAGCTAAGATGATTTTTTTGGTCCAAGTAAGTACAATATCGATGTGCCATATTATATAGATGTTCATGGTTGATTGGTCCATAATGTTTTTCATATTATGGCAGTGTAACTTTTGCATCAAAAAAGTACTATGGTACTCAACCCGGGCCACATCCATCAGCCCTACTGAAATTAGAAACTCAGAAGAGAGGCAGATTGAACCGAGTTATTTTGAATGGGTATAACCTCGCTACCAGTGTACTTCACTCTGATGTAGGTAGGACATTTCAGAGTCTCAGAGTGATAAACTAACGACACTTTCTTGCCGTCATCTATTGTATCGAGCTTGTCCTCCATCCACCGAGCCTTAGCCTCATTGATGGGAGGCACCTGGCTTGTACCT
Source organism: Chamaelirium japonicum (assembly GCA_947650365.1). NCBI lineage: Eukaryota > Viridiplantae > Streptophyta > Magnoliopsida > Liliales > Melanthiaceae > Chamaelirium > Chamaelirium japonicum. The sequence continues at coordinate 168,249 of CANTAL010000309.1, forward strand.
GGCAGGGTGGGGGGGCACATCGCCCTGATCCCTCATCCCTTCCTCTTCGCCCCTTTCTTCTTCCTCCTCCTCATCATCTTCCTCTTCTTCTTCTTCCTCCTCTTCTTCCTTCTCTTCCTCTTCTTCCTCCTTCCCTTCTTCTTCTTTCTCGCCTTATTCTTCTTCCTCTTATCCTTCACCCTTGCCCTCGTGCTACTACTCCTCCCCTTTCTCTTCCTCCTCCTCTTCAGCCCCCTTCGTGACCTTCCTCTTCTTGACCTAGCCTCACCTGGTTATGATCAGTTTTTCTTCACCTGGCCCTGAGCGCCTCCTTTTGTCGTACACCTTCTTCTCGGCTCGAATTTATCGAACCACCCTGCCCGTCTTGGGGTCCTCCTCATAGTCAGAGTATAGGGTGTCATCCCCATACCTCACTGACACCCGGTGCATCATATTGGTATTTCCATGGTGAACCGGGCATTGTGCAAACTACTTCTAGGACCTGGTCCCGAAGGTCTGCTCCAAGAACATATTGTCAATCGATCCGACTTGCTCGGAAGTCCAGCAGAGATCACCTCCTAGCCCATACCGTTCGACCTCCTTGTGGACATCGTTACGAGGCATCTCCGGCACCGACAGGGGAGTCCATGTCCCAGAGATGGAGATAGACCAATCAATATAAAACTTGTCTGAGGGGACTGTCGGTGATGGGGCAAAGGGCAGAAACGCCATGTAAATTGAAGAATGGGCTATCTTTTCTTGATACCCACTGATAATGGTAGAAGAAGTAGCCTAGCTCGATCCTTGCCTGCTCGCCTTCAAGAACGCTGGAGTAGTAGGCCCTCAGCTGAACCTGGTAATCTATCTCCACCCTGCAGAAGGCGTAGATGATTCTCCATGTATTTCCTGTCAGCTACCTGGGGCAGAGTCCGAACGTGTTCAGCAGCCTGGCCACGAAGGGGAGTAGAGGTAGATGCAGCCTGCAGTTGGGCTGCCCGATCGTCACTATAGTGCCCATGATCTTTCCTTACTGGCCACCTCGGCGTACATAGATCGCTTATCTATGCCGAAGGCATCCTGTACCCCAGGCGAGCGCAGGGCGATGGGCGCCTTCGGTGAAGAACCCCAACAGCCTCTCCTACTTATCCCTCTTGGCGTCAGTGGGCTTCCGATCGATCCCGTACTCGAAGACAGGCTCCTCAGATAGAGGCTTTAGTGGCCTCACAACGAAATTAGACTTCGGGATATGCTTGGGTTTGGTAGGAGCAAAAGCAAACCCAACTCCCAGATGGCTCTTACCGAGGCTGCCCTTTGCCTTGCCCTTCCCTGCAATCTTCGACGACGAAGGCTCAGCAGTCGCTTTCCCCTTCTTCGACCCATCTCGCTAAGAAGGCTTCACCTTCGGGGGAACGATGTTGCTGGTGCAGCTTGCAAAGACCATCATGACCGATCGAAGAACAGAGAGCAGAGAACAAGGAGCAAAAAGCAAAGAAGTCAAGAATTTTTCTGACAGCATGGAGTAAAATGAAATCTGGGACTGGATTTATATACGCCCAAAAAGCTTGGCGGGAAACTCTATGTGACATATGGCAGCATCAGACTGGTAGAAGGTGAATCGACAGGCTAGACGAAACGACAGGCCAGACGAATCAACAGGCCAGAGGAAATGACAGGCCAAGCGAATTGACAGGCAGACGAACCGACAAGGCAAAGGAAATGACAGAAAAGACGAAACGCCAACTCCACCTCGCCCGATTGACAGGCAGACGATCGGGTGAAATTTCACAGAATCGGCCAAAAAGACTTCACCCAATCAATAGGGAGACGATCGAATGAATTTCCAAAGGATTGGGGAAAAAACATAGTTTTCTACCCGATCGCCTCAAGTTCCACCGGTTGAAAATATCTGATCGGTCAAATTTGATCGATTGGCCAAAAAGACTTTACCCAATCGATAGGCAGACGATTAGGTGAATTTCTAAAGGATCGGGTAAAAGACATAATTTTTTACCCGATCGTCCCAAGTTCCACCGGTTAAAAAAATTTGATCAGTCAAATTTGACCGATCGGCCAAAAAGACTTCACCCAATCGACAGGCAGACGATTGGGTGAATTTCCAAAGGATCGGGCAAAAAACATAGTTTTTTACCCGATCGCCTTAAGTTCCACCGGTTTAAAATATCCGATCGTTTAAATATGATCGATCGGCCAAAAAGACTTCACCCAATCGACAGGCAGATGATCGGATGAATTTCCAATGGATCGGGTAAAAATCATAGTTTTTTACCCGATCGCCCCAAGTTCCACTGATTGTAAAAACCCGATCGATCAATTTCGACCGATCAGCCAAAAAGACTTCACCCGATCGACAGGTATACGATCGGGTGAATTTTCAAAAGATCTGAAAAAACATGGTTTTTTGCCCGATCACCCCAAGTCCCACCTGTTGAAAGCACCCGATCAGAAAACTTTGACCGATCGATAAAAGATACCTGATCGGTCAACTTTGATCGATCAATAAAAGATACCCGATCGGTCAACTTTGACAGATCAGTTGAAGACTTAACCTGATCGACAGGCAGACGATCGAGTGAATTTTCAAAGGATCTGGCAAAAAACCTGGTTTTTTACCCGATCACCCCAAGTCCCACCTATTGAAAGCACCCGATCGAACAACTTTGACCGATCAGTAGAAGATACCCGATGGTCAACTTTGACCGATCGGTCGATGACTTTACACGATCGACAGGCAGACGATCGGATGAATTTCTAAAGGATCTGGTAAAAAATTTGGTTTTTTGCCTGATCATCCCCACCTATTGAAAGCACCCGATCAGACAATTTTGACCGATCGGTAGAATACACCCGATCAGTTGACTCTGACCGATCGGTCGAACACTTCACCCGATCGATAGGCAGACAATCGGGTGAATTTCCAAAGGATCGGGTGAAAAACCTGGTTTTTTGCCTGATCGCCCGAAATCCAAACAGTTGAAACACCCGATCGGACAATTTTGACCGATTGGTAAGAGATACCCGACTGGTCAACTTTGACCGACCGGTTGATGAATTCACCCGATCGGCAGGCAGACGATCGGGTAAATTTTTGAAGGATCGGGCGACAAACCTCGATTTTTGCCCGATCGCCCAAAGTTCCACCGGTCAAAATCACCCGATCGGTCATGAGCACCCGATCGATCGATCTTGACCGATCGGTCGCCAACACCTGATCGGTATGTCTTGACCGATCGGTTGCCAGAGTCCTATCAGCCAGCAATGCTCGACGAGACCTCGATGACACCAACCCTTGGTAGGGGATTTAGCACCTAGATTCCAAGTCAGTCTAGGGGTCCACAGAGACGATAACGGGACCCACCAACCCTGCCTAAGGGTCCACAAATACGACAATGGGACCAACCAGCCCTGCTTGGGGGTCTACAGAGATGACGGTGGGGCCCACCAACCCCCGCCTGGATCCAGACGAGCTGTAGAAAACCGCCCTATACCCCGATTCCCATCCAAAAAACTCTATAAATAGCAGACCCGACAAGTGTAATAGGATCGAATATTTGATTTCTGAATCGGACTTTCAAAAAATCCAGAGCTCTGATATCCTAACCTTTCAATCTTCTTTTGGAAGAGAAAATAGTGATACTCGGTCGAGGTCACTTAAGTTCAATTATTAGTGAATTCAGGTTGCTCCTCATAGCACGGAGACGTAGGCTTTGGCTGAACTCCGAGATCACATCTTGTGTCAACTCTCAGTTGATATTTCTCTCACTTCTAACTCTAAATCGAAGACCTCTCTTCTACTCCGAAGCTTAAGCTCAAAGGTACAAATATTCAACAACATACGATCTAGACAAACGTTCGATCAGACTTTCGACTCGACTCGATTAACTGGTTGGGCGAAGTCTTCGGGTTGGCAAGGAGATCATCCCCCACACGTGGCTCTCTTTCAAATCCATTTAAAAACCATAACGATGATAAATTTTCATTCAATGACATTTAATGGTCATTTGATGTTAATCTTTCTCTCTCTCTAACAAGTGAATCAAACTCATTTTAGATTTCACACTTCTTGGAACAGTTGCGATGTCGCCTTTGCCAAATTGCGTGCATCAAGAACATTCGGGCATTGCCCAGGTTTCTTACTATTCTATATATCTATACGAAAATGGAAGCCTCTCTCCCGTGTTATTACACATGGATGTCTTTTAAAGAGCTATTCTTCTTCCCTGTGTGAACGCGGCTCTCTTTTAAATCCATTTAAAAACCAACTATAAAGATGATAAATTTTCATTCAATGTCATTTAATGGTCATTTGATGTTAATCTCTCTCTCTTTCTCTAACAAGTGAATCACACTCCCTTCAGATTTCACACTTCTTCGAACAGTTACGATATCACCTTTGCTAAATGGAGTGCATCAAGCACATTCGGGCGTTACCCGAGTTTCTTACTAGTATCTATACTAAAATGGAAGCCTCTTTCCCGTGTTGTGACACATGGATGTCTTTTAAAGAGCTAGAATTCTTCTTTCGTGTGTGAACGTGGCTCTCTTTTAAATCCATTTAAAAACCTACCATAAAGATGATAAATTTTCACTCAATGACATTTAATGGTCATTTGATGTTAATCTCTCTCTCTCTAACAAGTGAATCACACTCACTTCAGATTTCACACTTCTTCTAACAATTGTGATGTCGTCTTTGCCAAATGGCGTACATCAAGCACATTTGGGCATTGCCCGAGCTTCTTACTAGTGCTCATTCTATTCCCGGTCTCAAACTGAAGAGAGACACCACTGTACACCACCATGTAGCCATCCCATTCCTCCCCCAGCACCGGCGTGCAACGCCACACCCATATCAGCCACCTAGCATAACCCAGGTTGACCATCCTCTCCCTTTCCTCCTCTCCTCCAAATAACTTGAAATCATGTCAGTGGTTCCCTGTTGCCAATGATGCCCATCAGGAGCCACCTATGGCATCTGCAAGTTGCGGGTTAGGGTTTCGATGAGGATGAAGGAGGGGTAAGGAGGATGGGGAAAGAGAAGTGCATGAGGAAGGGGGATGTGCTGGAGGAGGAGGATGGATGTGTAGGTGGTTTCCCAGGTAGGGGGTCGGGCTCGGGGTACTTAGGAATGAGGTATTGGGACACATCGGGCAATCTTTCATTTCCAGGTATGATAGTAGGAGAATAGTGTGGTGCAAATATTAATACCCATTTTTTATATACGGGTTTTTTGATTTGTTGGGTTTTGGCTCGACTTCACCCAGCTAGTCTTGGACTCGGTTGGTCTAGTGGGTAATAGGTTGGGCTCAGAGGTATGTGGTCAAGTCATCTCAAACCAACCCTAATCCTATATGTGTCGGGATTAGTTTTAGGGTTTCAGTGGGTGTGAGTCCCAACTCCGGGGCAACGAGAATACATCACACCCAGCGCACCTCAGTAGTAAACGCGAACCCATAGGAGACCCGATATAGGAAATAGGGAAACGTGTTTAGGTTTAGGTCTATAGGGTTTTAACGGGGGGTGCCAATCCCGTGTGCCCGGTCCTTTGCACAAAAACAGAGAGGAGAGCGAGAGATCGCGAACTGTGTGATCTCCTCTCTTCCCTCCCTTCCGTCCATCCGCAGAAATCAGAGGAAAAGGGTTGTGGCCAAGTCCAATCCCTCCCCCCCTTCTCGCCACCATTCTCCTCTCTTCTAAAGCCAAAAGAAAGACAAAGAGGAATGCTGCGATTGAAGCCCTCTCCCTCCCTCTGGTGCTCTCGATTTTGCAAGAAGGAGAGAGAGAGAGAACGAGAGAGATAGAAGGCTCGACTGCCTTTCTCCCTCCCCTTGAAGATTTGCTTTCTGTTAGATTGAATTAGAGACAGAGAGAGAGAGGGAGGGGATCATCAGGCTTTGTAATCCCTCTGTTGTCTCATCAATCTTTGCCGGGTTTTCATGGGTTTTCTGTCTCCAAGAAGAACCGGAGTTAAAGTCTTCCACCCGGGATTATCGGATCCGGTCACTCGTCATCTCTTCCTCCATTGCGATTAAGATCTTGCGAGAGGAAGACTCATCTGCATCAATTCTATTGTGAATCGTCATCACCCGGCAAATTATGGCTGGAGATATGTTCGATCCACTACTTTCGCTTACAGCCTCTCTATTCATTGTTTTCAAAACTAATGGTTCTCGATAAAAGAGACAATTGTATGCTTCTATGTAGAATATTTTCTTACACTTGGTATCAAAGCCTATTTTTCTCTGATCAATAATCCATATTGTTAGTGTTTTGATCCCTTTTGCAATTGATGATGGGGTTTTTTCGGTTCCTTAAACCCATTAGGCAATGGATCATTAAAACCCTAACAATTCGCATATGAGTTTTTATGCTCCGATCGACCATTAGGGTTTCAAGGGGAGTTTCATGATCGGCAATCGATTCTCCCAATTGGCTTTTGCCGAGGGATGGGGCAGGTATGCCATGCGGCAAACCTTGAATTTGAGATAGTTGACTGAAATCGAGTAGATCCGAAATTCAGGTCGTGTGGCTACTTTCACCCCGATTCGGAAATTGAATCAGAGCGAAGGGTTGTATGCCACAGGGCATGTTTATTTCGATCATAAGTTTCAATGTGCGGATTTTTTTTGATTTTTCGACTGAATCCAGTTACGTCGGTCTGGCTATATGGATAATTGTATAAGTTTTGCAAACGATCACGATCTAAAGCCCTCTCATGGTGTGTGATTCGAAACTAGCCAAAGCATCCTAGATCATTCTCCATGAGTGATTCATACAGTATGCACCATGGGGTCTGACCGATGATAAAGCAGTGCGAGAGTGTATCATGCAGGTGCATGATACTGTTCTAGTGTGTTATGAATCTAATCATGTTCATTCTCATAAATCTGACAATGACTTGTGGATTGATTCTGGTTCTACAATCCATATATCTACCGTCATGCAGGGGTTTTTCGGCTTACAAGACCCAACTGATATAGAGAAAGTCATCTTCACGGGAAATAAACTAAGCTCCAAGGTAGAAGGTATGGGGATCTATAGATTAATCCTCCAGATCGGATACTTTTTGGACTTGGATAGAGTTTTCTATGTTCCAAGTTTCTCTAGAAATTTGGTGTCTATTTCAAGACGGGTTCCTATGGGCTTTGTTTTCAGTTTGATGGTTCTATCATTCTGATCAACAAAGATTCAGTTCTCATAGGCTCTGGTAGATTAATTGATGGCTTATAAACTGAACATAGACTCTAAAAGTAATTATTCCATGATGACCATAAATGAAAATATTATCAATAAGAATTTCTCCTCTCTGTGGCACAAAAGATTAGGCCATATCTTTTTGGAGAGGCTAAAGAGGTTAGTAAAGGAAGGGATTCTAAATACCCTTGACTTTATCAACTTCGAGGTTTGTAGGGACTGCATAAAGGGAAAACAGATCAATAAATCTTCTAAAGGTGCCAGGAGGAATACTGAGATGTATGATATCATACACACGGATCTCTGTGGACTGTTTAGTACACCTTGTCTGAATGGTCAATGATATTTTATATCGTTTATAGATGACCATACGAGATATATGTATCTCTATCTCCTTGACGATAAGGCAGAACCTCTTAAAGCTTTCAAAGTCTATAATCCGGTATGAATATCAAGATTATTAGATAAGACAGAGGTGGTGAGTACTATAGTTGGTACACAGAGTGTGGATAAAGACTAGTCTATTTGCGAAGTTCCTTGAGAAGTATGATTTGCAACTCCTCCCTTCCTCTTAATATGTGAAGTGAAGCCTTGAAAACCGCCGTGTATGTTCTTAATAGGGTTTCATCTAAGGTCGTTCCTAAAATACCCTTTGAGTTATGAAACAGATTAAAGCCTAGTTTAGATTACATGCACGTATATATAGGGTTGTCAAGTCGAGGTTAGGGTGTACAACCCACATGAGAGGCTGTTAGACCCTCGGACAAACAGTGACTTCTTTATTGGGTATACGGAGAAGTCCAAGGGTTACAGGTTCTATTGTCCATCGCACTCACCAAAAATAGTAGAAGCAAAAATAGTACAAAGTCAAATTACCCGTCAAGAATTAGACTATGTGGTGGCTTCCTTGGATGGTGACAAAGTTCCAGGGCCTGATGGGTTTAATGGCCAATTTTATAAACACTGCTGGTCATCCATTAGAGATGATGTTTGGGATGCTGTTTCTAATTTTTTCAATTCGGGCAAGCTGCTGAAGGAGATTAATCATACTTTCATAGCGCTTATTCCGAAGAGAATCAATGCCTCTCAGCTGAAGGACTTTAGGCCTATCGCTCTGTGTAATACCATCTATAAGATTATAGCTAAGATTTTGGCGAATCGCTTGCAGGTGTTCTTATCGGAAATTATTTCTACAAATCGATCAGCTTTCATACCGGGCCGTAGCATTTCAGATAACATTCTCCTGGCTCACGAATTAGTTCGAGGCTTTGATGTGAAGCGTGGTCCGAAACGTGCTTGTGTTAAGATTGACATTGCGAAGGCGTATGACAAAGTTAGCCGATCTTACATCTTGCACGCTCTTCATTGTCTTGGGTTTGGTAGAAGGTGGATCTTCTGGATTCAAGAATGCATTTCTTCGCCATCTTTTTCTGTGCTTCTCAATGGTTCTCCCTTTGGTTTTATTCGTTCGACCCGGGGCATTCGGCAAGGTGATCCCTTATCTCCTTATCTATTTTCCATTGTGATGGAGGGGTTAACGTTAGCTTTGGATATTGGATTGGAGTGCAAAAGGTGGAAGAGTTTCAGTGTGGGATCTGCTCCTTGTATTTCTCATCTATTGTTTGCGGATGATCTGATGGTTTTCTCTTCGGCTTCCTTGTCTTCTCTAATTGGTTTAGATTCTATATTGGAAGAGTTTGGCAGGGCTACGGGGTTGATTGCTAATCAGGATAAAAGTCTGATTTACTTGTCTAGGGCCGTGACTAATGGTCAGGATTTAGCTGAGAGCATGGGCGTGGCAATTGGTTATCTTCCGGTTAGATACCTGGGTCTTCCTCTGTTTTCGGCTAGGAAGAATCTGCGTTTGTTTTATCCGTTGGTAGAAAAGTTTCGTGTGAAATTAGCTGCATGGGAAACCAACAAACTATCCTTCGGAGGGAGACTGTTGCTGATTAAGACAGTCCTTTTTGCTTATCTTTACTATTGGGCAGCAGTTTTTATAATTCCGACATGTACTAGACTTTTGCTTGAACGATGGATGCGAAAATTTATGTGGGGATCTTCATCGGTTCATGTTAAATGGTCTGAGGTGTGCCTCCCGTTTGATGAAGGAGGGTTGGGTATTCGGAGGATTTCTGATATTAGTAGGGCCAGCTACCTGAAGCTTGGATGGAATTTCCTTAATGATAAAGACAATCTTTGGTCCAGATGGATGAGGGGTAGGTATATGAGTCAACAGTCATTCTGGGAGGTGAATGCCTCCCATTCCGCTTCTTCGGTTTGGAAGGGTATTCTCAAGTTGAGGGAAGATCTCTCTTGTCATATTCGCTATTGTATAGCCGATGGCAGTACCATTGACAGGTAGCGAGACCCGTGGGTGGAGGGGAGTGGTCCGATGCAAATAGTGGGCATTCATTCTATACCAGACTTGCAGTATGGATGGCCTAATCTCAGTGGGTGGATTGAGGAGCGAATGTGGAACCTTCCTCACCCCAACAATAGAGCTCTTGTAGAGCTATTTTCCATGATTCAGGAAATTCCCATTGAGCAGGAGGAGTTGGTGGATTCAATGCATTGGGGGAGTCGGAATTCTGGTATTTTTTCACTCCGAGCAGCTTGGGATGCTATTCGTCATTCAGGGATTATTAAGAGTTGGGCCAAGGTGATTTGGAATCCGATTTCACCTCCGAATCACAGTTTTTGTACCTGGAGGGTTGTTCGGAATAGGTTAGCAACTATCCCGTGGATACAAAGACGAGGTATTTCCTTTGTCAACAGATGTTGTCTTTGTGAAAAGGATGAGGAGCATATTAAACACCTATTTTTTAGATGCTCTTGGGTTTCTGGTGTGTGGAAAATGTTGTGGCATTATGGGTTGGAGTATATTGGAGACTGGGCTTACCATTAAAAAAGTTTGTCGCTTCCTGGTGGCCATGCCTAAGGGACCGTGTCGTTTGGTTGGGCAGCTTCTTCTCACTACATTTGTATCAGTGATTTGGGGGGAGAGGAATAGCCGGATGTATGATGGGGCCTATTGTTCAGATTCTATTATCTTGTCTAAAGTTGCGGCTCGTTTCGTGGAAATCATGCTCAATTGCTCGAATATCAAAGTCATTTCCTTGTCGGAATCTTTAGCTAAAGACTAGTCCCCGTTCATCCATCCTGAATTTAGAACTCCTGGGGAAGAGAATTTAGAGACACCTGAATCTAGCGGTGGTCTACAAGGTCAGTAAGCAAGCCTTGCTGATTCTGTAGTATTCAGATGCAGTGTGCTAAGGCTGTTCTGTGGGAGCTGATGATGGGATCCTTGATGATGCTGTGAGCTGTGACTGCTACTGGTGGTTGTTTTTGCTGGGATTGGTAGGTGCTGAGTAGCTGGGAGGAGCCGCACCTGAGTTGTAGCATGGGTGGTGATTGTTGTCCGACAGTTCTGCTGGTGCTGATGTTACTGCTTTGGGAGGAGCTGGTTTTTCTTCTGGGACTGCCTAGCTGCTGCCTGCTTTGCTGGACTGCTCAGTGGTTGAGGCCAGGTAAGGGACTCAGTGACATCTCTTGGTAGTAGTCGATCCTGGAACTTGTGGGAGAATAATCCTTGGCGAACTCTGGAGGGTCCATGGCCTGCTGTAGATGAGAGGACCGGGATGCCATGTGTGGGTTTTGTTCTGGGTGCTATTTTCTTGGGAATCAGCTTTGGGGAAACTTACCATTGGGGAAATTTACCTTGGGGAAAATTACCTTTGGGGAAACCTTACATTGGGGAAACATTACCTTGAGCTTTCACTGATTGAGAAGCCTTGCCTTCTTCTGAGTTTGAGACGTTGTGTGTTGAGTGTGATTAGAGAATGGAGGGTCTGTCTTGCTAACCTCCTGTGGGAGATCGGGAACCATAACTACTACCTACTTTCTGTGGAGATTCTCAGACGGTTGATGTATGATCGTCGCGCTTTGGAGGGCCCAAGCCCTTCTAGTTCCTCGTCGATTGCAGGGAGCGGATGCTGAAGTTTTTGCTGGTATTAGCGGACCTGCTGTTTGCTTTGCTACCGAGCTTGAGAGGTGCAGCATTCTTGGAGGTATAGCGCCTAGGTAGATGTTTGGGGTGCAGAAATTTGGCTATTCTGCTGCATAATTGCTGCTGGTGTTGGTTTTCTGAACTGTCGAGCTGTGGGTATGGTGGAGCAGTCTTAGTTCTCCCTTGTTGCTGCTGTGCTTTGTTGTTTGCTGCAGTCAGCAGTGACTGTTCTATGGGAGCTGATGCTGTGATCCTTGATGCTGCTGAGCTGTAGCTGATTTTTGGGGTGCGAATGCTTGGTGATACCTCTAACTGCAGTTGTTGTGAGTAGCTGTGTAGTAGGGGTTTAGCTCCTTCTGATGGTGATACTGCTGTTATAAGTTGAGCATTGGGTTGAGTGGTGTTGAGCCTTGGGATTTCTGGAGGGCTTAATGCTTTTTTGAACCTGGTGTTGCTGTAGATGGGAGGAGTTGATCTAGGCTCTGGGACTGCTGATAGCTGCTGTTGGCAGTCCTTGCTGTTGGGGATGGTGGGTATAGCAGTCGAATCTTGGACTAGGAGGAGTAGAGATCTAGGCAGTTTGGAGGGTCCATGTCCTGTTGATGATGAGAGGTCCGAGATGCTTTGGTAGGGTTTTAGTGTGCTTTGGCTGTTGGGTGCTGGAGATTTCTGGGTAGGTGGCTTAGCTGCTATCTATCTTGGTTTTTTTTTTTCTTGGGGAAACTTACCATTGGGGAAATTTACCTTGGGGAAACTTTACCTGGGGCTTTTTCTGGGCGATGATTTCTTCCGAGCATGAGACGTCGTGTGCAGATTGAGATTAGCATATGAAGGGTCTGTCATGCTTGCCTCCTGAGGGAGATCTGGAGACAGGCTTTCTCTCTGAGGGAGTTACTTTGACGGTTGATGATCGTGTGATGAAGATGATGACCATGGCGTTCTGGAGGGCCCAAGCCCTTCTAGTTCCTTGTCGATTGCAGGAAGCGTGAAGCTTGGGTGCAGGGGAGAGTCTTCGGATGTTGAAGGCGAGATAGATTAATTGTTGGAGACCTAGGCAGAGGGCCTCTGTATCTCCTTGCATATTAGTGGTCTTGGGGTCTGTTTTTGGGGTTTACCTAGTCTTTTATTTTAGGATCCAGAACCTTTTGGTAGCAACCTTGTTGGTATGCTTACTAAAAGGATCGAGAGTCCTGTAACTCATTTTGGTGAGCTAGTGTTCTCACAATTTGGGTTAGAGTTGAGTGTGACCCTATTAGGTCTAGTATCTGTTTACTCATCCTGAGTTTAGCCGAGGTCTGTAACTGATTCTTTTTTCCAGTTATATAATATTAGCTTTTACCTCTCAAAAAAAAAAATACTCGTTTTTTTGAAATTAGCAACTTCAATGGGAGTGTCCCTACATAAGAAATTATGTTTGAGGAGATATGGGTTCCGGTTTATATACCCATAATATAAGAGGGACAAAATGATTATCAAGATGAACCACCTATTGTAGTTCCTGATTAACCAGTTCCTGACATCCGAACTGATGCAGAACAAGTTGCCACTGAACATATCATTGAGGAACCAACATGTTTTAGGAGATCTAAGAGAAGATGTAGAGTGGTAATTTATAGCGACTATGAAGTATACCTCCAAGAGTCAAAGAAGTCTGATACTATTATCAAACTATTTCCAGATCCCAAAACTTTTCTGAAGCCATGACCTAAAGAGATTCTGCAAAATGGTTAGAAGACGTGAAAGATGAGATGAAATCCTATGCGGATAATCAAGTCTGTAATTTAGTTAAGTTACCTAAAGGGGCTAAGGCCATCGGCTGCAAGTGGGTCTATAAGACCAAGACTGATACCGCAGGTAACATCGAACGACATAAAGGAAGACTTGTAGCCAAAGAATTTACTCAAAGAGACGGTATTGATTATCATGAAACATTCTCTCCAGTTTCTAAAAAGGATTCATTAAGGAAAATCTTTGCTTTGGTAGCTCACTATGATCTTGAGCTACAACAGATGGACGTAAAAACGGCTTTCCTAAATAGGGATCTAGAGGAGGAGGTGTATATAGCGCAACTTGAGGGTTTTACCTATGGTAAAGGTAGTCAGCTAGTCTAAAAATTGAAGAAGTTATTATGTGGACTGAAATAGACATCCCGACAGTGATATTTGAAGTTGCACAATGTTATTACCTCCTTTAGTTTACAAAGAATATTGCATTTATCTTAAGATATGTGGGAGCTATTATGTGTTTCTTGTCCTATATATGTGGATGACATTCTTCTTGCTGGCAATGACTTAGGGATGATACACACGACAAAATAGTTTCTCTTTCAGAACATTGACATAAAGGACTTAGGCGAGGCACTATACTTGGTTGGCATTGAGATCATCAGGGATCGATCTCAAAGATCACTATGGTTATCTCAAAGGGCCTATGTTGATAAAGTTATGAAAATATTTAATATGGAGAACTGTTCGCTGGGTATTGCTCCTATTGTTAAAGGTGACAGATTCTACTTGTCCCAAAGTCCGTGAAATCCTTTTGAAAGAGAAGCTATAGAAAATATTTTGTATACATCTGCAGTTGGCAGCTTGAAGTATCTTGAGGTCTATACAAGACCTGATATTAGCTTTGCAGTACGGATATTGGGAGAACGATTTTGTTCGAACCTCTTTAAAGAGGTTGGATGTTCCCGGTCTCTCTCATTGGTCCATATCGAGGTCTTTTGGTAATTTCACTATGATAAACAGTATGAAATAACCAAAAGCCCTCGATATGGGCCAATGAGACAATATGGTTGTTGTGTTCTTCTCAAAGAACAACAAGAGCGGAAGTCGTAGCAAGCACATCGACATAAAATATCTGGTTGTGCGGGATGATCAATTAGCTGATAAGATCATTGTTCAACATATTGGTACAGAGCTTATGGTTGCAGATCCAATGACCAAGGGATTACCACTCATTCAATATAAGGGTCAAGTAGATAGCATGAGGTTTCGAAGCTCATTATATGTTTGATTATCCTTGTACTTTTTTTTTGGTAGCTAATAAAGTTTTTATTTTCGTCTCACTCTGGATATGTATACTTAAGTTTCTGAGACATACAATAGGAGCTCAGAGTAAGCTTGTTTATTACTCATAAAATTTGATAACCACATAAAGTGCTTATTCAAAATGGATTGGTCATAGTGTAATGCGTGGAAGAAAGTGTCTACTTGTACGGGCATAACCACCACGATTCATGTGACTATGAATCTTTGTCTGAATGAAGAAATACCTCTTAATGTTATGAGCCTAGTTTCTTTTTGCAAAATACAGTGTGCACGCACTAAGGTCTTTTCAAACTGAGTCATTACCCACTAGCGTGTGTGTTTTTCCAAAATAAAATTTTGTTTTGTTTTTGGGTTTCGTTTGCCAAGTGGGAGAGTGTTGGATTTTGCCTCAACTTTACCCAACCAGTCTTGGACTTGGTCAGTCTAGTCGATAATAGGTCGGGCTCAGAGGTATGTGGTTAAGTCATCTCGAACCATCCCTAATCCTATAGGTATCGGGATTAGTTTTAGGTTTTGAGTGGGTGCGGGTCCCAACTCTGGTGCGACGAGAATGCGTCACACCTAGCGCACCTCATTAGTAAACGCGAACCCATAAGAGATCCTTAATAGGAAACAAGGAGACGTGTTTGGGTTTGGATCTATAGGGTTTTAGGGGGGGATGCCAATCTCGTATGCCCGGTACTTGTGCACGAAAACCGAGAGGAGATAGAGAGATTGTGAACTGTGCGATCTCCACTCTCCCCTCCCTTCCGTCCGTCCACAGGAATCAGAGGAGAAGGGCTGCGGCCAAGTGCAACCCCTCCCCCCTTCTCTCCTTCGTTCTCCTCTCTCCTAAAGCTGAAAGAAAAAGAGAGAGGATTGCTGCGATCGCAAACCTCTCCCTCCCTCTAGTGCTCCCAGTTTTGCAAGAAGGAGAGAGAAGGCTCGGCTGCCCTTCTCCCACCCCTTGAAGTTTTGTTTTTCGTTAGATTGAATTAGAGAGAGAGAGAGAGAGAGAGGGAGGATCACCAGGCTTTGCAATCCCTCTCTTGTCCCGTCAATCTTTGCGGGGTCTTCACGGGTTTTCGGTCACCAAGAAGAACCGGAGTTGAAGGCTTCCACCCAAGATCATCGGATCCTGTCATTCGCCATCTCTTTCTCCATCAAGATTAGGATCTCGCGAGAGGAGGACTCATCTGCATCAATTCTATTGCGAATCGCTATCACCCGACAAATTATGGCCGGAGGTATGTTAGATCCACCGCTATCGCTTACGGTTTCTCTGTTCATCATTTTCAAAGCTAATGGCTCTGGATAATAGAGACAATTGCATGCTTCTGTGTAGAATACTTTCTTACATGATTGGGCTACTAGTCTTGTTGGTGCTGGTTTTGTGATACAGGACTCTCATTGCTTGGCCGTGCTTGTTCCAAGGCTTTCATATGAGGTTTTATCCAAGACCAAAGCAAGGGTACTTTGGTTTGGGCAACATGTGGCAATTTCCTTACGTCCTCGAGGTGATTCAATTGTGATAATTACTTTTCTTTGAGGTGATTATAATGCTAATTGTTGGGATCCGAGTTCCCGATACCCACTATGTTGGGTGGATACCAAGCCCAGACCCAATCTTTGAGCACACACACCGTGGCTATTAGTCGAGTGTAACCTGAAGTGTCCTGCTACAAATCGAAGAAAATGAGCACATGGAGATCACACCCAACAACTGATATAGAGAATACGAATCAACACACAATAGTACAAACAACATAATATCACCGGCAATCAAGGATTTGGGTTATCATCAATCAATCAAGAGATTACACAAGTGGTGGGTCACCATTTGCCGGACCCCCGTAAAACCATATTTGATCCCTCTCACATAATAGACAATGAAGTAGAGATTATCCCCGCCCAAGAGATATAGAGTATACTAAAAGGTCTTCTGAGAGATCCGGAGATGAAACCCTAGATCTGGGTTCACCTCCCTCTTCATCTTCTTCCTTCTTCCTTCTCATCTCTCTCTCTCTCTCTCTCTCTCTCTCTCTCTCTCTCTCTCTCTCTCTCTCTCTCTCTCTCTCTCTCTCTCTCTTTGCGGCAAACCCTAGACTGGTTTCCCTAGGAATGGCAACGGTTTCAATTTTGGGTAAAAATCAAAGCCGCACCGCAATATCGAATCGCCACATCAAAACCACACCACACCGCGACGTTATACCATTATGTAGAACCGAAACCGCACCATGCGGTGCAACATGGTTTATCATTATAATGGCCTAAACGATGTGGTTTTATACAATTTTGGTCAAAACCGAAACCGCACTGCAACACCGAAACCGCTCCACGACGGTTTTATATTTTGGAAAATCAAAACCGCACCATGCGGTGCGATTTACCGTGGTTTTCAGTTTTAAACTGCACCGCTGCTATCCCTGGGTTTCCCTTGTCTCTCCGTACTTCAATCACTCTCTCCACACTCTACTTAGAACACTTTACCATGCCACCGCCTTGAGCCTTCAAGAGCTCGGGGGAGCGGCGCACCGATGCATTGCTAGACCGGGCCGTATGGACTAAAGCACAAAGCTTCAGTGATATGATAAGTGCTAACCGCCAATGCATGGTCAATCGGGACTCCAACAAAAATGTGACGATTACTAACAATTACTAACAATCCAGAAAAAGACCAACTCGAATTGACCTATACGAAGTAGCAAAAATAGGGCGGCAGGGTGTATCATCACACCTCCAGTCCAGCCGCGCCTGAATAATCTACAACATTAATCTCGAGTCCGGGAACGAAAACAACCCCGCAAGCATGTCCTCGCTCTCGTCTGCTGGATCAGCAAAGAACGCCGCAAGCATGTCCTCGATCTCGAACGTATCGGCAGGACAACTAGCAAGCATGTCCTGGGTCTCAAACATATCGGCAGGACAACAAGAGGGCATCCCCATGCTTGGCACAGTGCTGGAGGCTGATGGTTGGGGACTTCTGCTTCTCGCATCTCCAGCTCCAACCTTCTGAACCTTGGCCTCGGGCCCCATGTCACTCGAATCATCGGCCTCGGGTTCTGGAAAGCAAGCTTCAGGTTCCTCGACAGCTGAGGCAACCAAAACATGCGACACTGTGGTGGACACACATGATTCTGAAGCGGCCGAGGAATCCACTGGCTGAATGCCGCCTTCAGGGAGGTTAAGTCGGGCAGAAAGGCCGTACATCGCCCTGGCAGCTTCATCATAGGCAAGGGCAGCTTCCAATGCAGTGGGAAAGGTGCCTAGCCACAGACGGCCGCCACGGTTGGGTGCCCGGATCTCGGCGACCCACTTTCCCCAAGTACGCTGCCTTACACCACGATAACCGCAGTGGCCGTTCTCCGGGCCTCCCTTCCCTTTCATGCAGCCCTTTCGCGAACCCTTGCCTTGTGGTTTCCGGATAGGTTTCTCGCCATCCTCAGAAGATTCCAATCGGCAGTTCACCTCCTTCCACTTGGCGAGAGCCTCTGCAATAGAATCAGGCCTCTGCCTCTTCCGCCGGCTATTTTTCTTCCTGAAGAAAGAAAGAAACCATCATTTAATATTCAAAAAACAGAAAAATGGATTGAATGCTCGAATCATAGAATTGAACCATCAAGATAGCAGATTCAGCACTTCACAACAATAGTATATATAAATTTGATATATTTCAAAACTAATAAACAAGGGCCATAATAGCAACACAATATGTGGTATCCTTTCTTCACCGACTCCTTGCAGATACAAAAGCCAACAAGGAAGCAAACCAACCAGCCAGGTCTGCACACAAGCCAAAGGAAATTAGCCTCCTGTGAGTTTTTCTTCTTTATATCGAGCAAAAAAATGCAGCCATAATAGCCTATCTATTTATTGAACCTCACCCTGCTAACCTAGCCTCAATTTCAAGCTTGTTGCATTCAATCTAAGAGACAGAAGAAACCCTTCAATTCTCTAGAGACTCTATATCAATCATATATCTCTCATCATCTCAAGGATTGCGCTATGCAGCCGCTCCATTCTAACCATCCTTGAAACAAAACAAGGATAGACGCCGAGGAGAAGCTGATGATTTCTGCCCACAACGGTAAGAACTTCGGTGTTGAAGCAAAAAATGGTGAGAATGAAATGAGTACAAACATAAATATAATACCTACTAACCTAATGCAATCAATTTACCCATGAGAACAGACCCTTGGTGCTCTCCCAAATCTAGCTCCACAAAAACACAAATACACTGCACTGCATCCATAATAGTACCAGATTGATCAGAAACTAGCGTAATAATGTGAATTCTATAAAGAATAGGGGAATATAAGGTCATGCCACTTCGATTAGGAATTCCCAATGCGAGATGGATCAGAAACTAGTGGACTAATGTACTCGTCTAAACTAATGCATTAATGTACTGATGTAGATTAGAGAACTAATGTAAAATTACAGCTATGTTTGAGCTCAGCGTCAAAGGTCAGTTGTGTTTATACCAGTGATTTCAGAGGCGGGGGCATAAGGCAGAGTGTTTTGCCAGCCGTGGGGCGGGGTGTAAACCCCAAGATTAGGGAGTATAGTCCTCCCAACTAGCCAACACGCTAGTCCTCTCCTATATTTAGGTACCACGCGGTACTTTTTAACTAATTTTTTTTAATGGAAGGTTAATCCACTCTACTTGGACCATGATTAAAAAAAAAAATTCAAAAAAGAAAAACTTAAAAACAACCCGATCAACGACCGACAAATTTAACGGCAAACTGTCGAGCGCATATACCCCTTGCTATGGTTAATCTAAAAATGCCACTTGGCATTTTTTTTTTCCAAATTTTTTTTTTCATAACAATTGTTAGGAAGGGTGAACCCACCTTGACCAATCCCTAACCTAGGTTAAAAATTGCAACGTAGCACTTGAATTGAAGGGAGGACTAGCGTTGGCTAGTCAGGAGGACCATACTCCCTATTCCCTTTGATTTTATATATATACATATATATATATATAGCAAAAATAGATTGAAAATATATATATATATATATATAATTAAAAAAAAAACAATGAGCAAATTAAACATTTAAGCCTATAAATATGGTTGATAAATCACAAATAAATAAAAACGATAATAAAAATGAACTTGTCAATGTCCTTCAATTTCATTTAAGATCTAATTCTAAGTTTCTAACCAAAATTCAAACTATTTATATCCATATTCCATAGATTCTATCATTCCATACATGATATAGAACCAATTTAAAACAACTTTAGTTCTAAAAAATATCATAATCATCGTCTAAGAGAGTAAAATGCATATAAGAGATCACACGGTGGCAATCAAATAATTTTTTTCAACTATGAAACAAACTCTAGTGGGACGTAACCCAGACCATTGGGGCGTAAAAGACTTGCCCCGTGGTGGGTCTCTGGGCACGTTTTTTAAAACACTGGTTTACACCCAACCCACCATTTCGAGGGAGATCAGAAAACAGATGCTGCCCTCCAAACTACGAGTCATTAACTATCTTGGTTCAAACAAAATTGGAAATAATGGAAGAGATAAAATGTCATCATAATAGCCCAGCTACTTATTGAAACTTACTGCTAACCCAGCCTCAATTTCCAGATCAATGTATCCAAGATAAAATACATAAACCCTTCAACCGTCCTTTAATCAAAACTATGATGGACGACGAGACAAAGCTTATGATTTCTAGCCACAACGGTGAGAATTTCGGCACTGAATCAAAAATTGTGATGATGAAATGAATACAAACAAAAATATAATCCCTATTAACCTAACACAATCAATTTACCCACGAGAACAGGCCTTTGTTGCTTTCTCAAATATAGCTCCACACACATATGCACTGCGCTGCAACCAGAAGAGTATATAATCAATTTTATCCACGAGAACAGGCGCCTCTTGCCCTCCCAAATATGGCTCACAAGAAATCACAATGCAAATGCACCACACTGCTACTAGAAGAGTACATAATATAATACCTGCTAACCTAATGCAATCAATTTGCAATGAGAACAGGCCCATGTTGCCCTCCCAAATTTAGCTCCACAGAAAATCACAACACAGATGCACTGCACTGCAACCAGAAGAGTACAAGATAAATTAGAAATTAGTGTACTAAGGTAATTCAATGAAGAACAGTGAAATCCGTGGGAATGCCATTCTATTAGGAAATCCCAAGACAAGACCACTATTACTCCACCACTGATCCTTTATTCAAGAAACATGTCTCATCAATCCACACGCCTTATGCCGCTAGATAAATGACATACACGGCTGCGTGGTGATTGCCATATGATGGAAACATAGGAAGCAAGATGGAGCTAATTTACCAAATCGTTCACATCATCCCGTGGTGATTGGCCAACCAAATTTACAAAAAGCCAATTCAATTCACATGGGTTAGGAAAGAGTCTAGATGAGTAGATAAGGTTCTAAATAAGCCATGGTAGGGGCCTAATGGTTCAAGTTTTATTGTACTAGGTACAAATTCCGTGTTTGAGAATAAATCGGCACGGAAGCAAAGTCCAAATTTTGCGAAAAATCCAAAAATTTCATGACGAGTGCATTCGATAAAATTTTGAAAACATAAAATACAAAATAAAATTTATAGCATACATGATTTTATATATAAAGCATATACACAAAATCATTATATATGTGATGACTAAAATAAAATAATCATCAATAAAATAGACAAAATCAAGAAGAAAATCGTAAAATCCAAGAATTAATGAGTACGCCCCAGGCCACTGAATAATTTGTGACATAATTCAAATGGTCTTATACCCGTGACTTAAGGGTCGAATCAAGTAATGTTCATAATCATTAATCAACATGGCAATTTGAGGTGGTCAATTCTAATCGTCGCTTAAGGGTCAATTAGAAGACTATATAGGTTGCAACAGTTCCAACTGGTGTGATGGAATGGAGAGAGGATAGACATTTCCTCATACACAAGCGAAGGGCAATGAACCAAATTCGCGAGTGGTTCGGATCCATAATCTTGATTTCTTTAGCTGATCGGGGCATGCAGAACCCTAATAATCTCAAGTACATCATTTCCACAACCCTAACAAACCAAAATCGGGAATAGTTAAATCATACAAGCAAAGGGCGATGAACCAAATTCACGGGATTCTGATCCACAATCTTGATTTCTTTAGCTGATCGACATGCAGAACCATATAAATCTCAAGGGAGGAGATGAAATTTCCACAACCCTAACAGACCTAAATCAAAAATCAGTTATAATACAGGGCTTGAACAACTAAGTAGGAAATCCAGAAATCCGACAGTCATCCCATATGAGAATTACAAATCATGATCAGGGACATCAAGAGGTATCGAATCTGACCCGTCGGACGAGGTGGGAGGGAAGCAGATATCCATGGCGCCGATTCTCTGCGGATCTCTCTCTTACGCCCTCTCGCTGCTGGACTGGTAGAGTCGAGAGCGGGGCAGGGGCCGGCAGTCAGGGAGTTCCGGGACGAGAAGAGGAGTGGACGGAGAGCTCAGAGAAGAGGTCGAGAGCGGAGAGAGGCGACTCAGACGAGCCTTGGCGGCGGCGGCGGCGGCGGGGATGAACTAGGGTTAGGGTTAGGGGGAGGACCGAGAATCAGAGAGAGACAGAGGAGATGGGCTGCGCTGAGAGCGATGACTGATAAGGGAGTCGAGGGGCACGAGCTTAAATAGGGGCAGCCGGGGCGGGGCTAAACGTTCGCACGAAGCAACCAGCCAACGGTACTTTGTATTTTACCAATATACCCTCAACAAAGGGAATTTACCCGTTCCCTAGTCACTTACTTTCATCAGAAACCCAGAATGCCATCAGGCCTGCCATCTTCTCCCATCTCCCTCTCGAGCTTGAGCTGCAATGGCGGAACCTGGAGCGAGTAGTAGAGGCAGTGGCGAGCAGTGGCGAGCAGTAGAGGTGGCAGCTTTGGTGAGCAGCTTCGTCGAAGGCGGCGAGTCGTGGAGGTGAGCAGAGTTAGGTTCGGTCGTACGGTTTAGGATCCTAGGTCTTGGGTTCATCCATTGGTATATAGATTTTAGGTTCCATTCGGTTCGGACGACGAGTAATGGAGGCGTTCTCTGGTTCAATAACATTCAAATGAAAATTTTAATTATTGTGAAGGGTATTTTCGTCAACAGAAATTGTTTGGACTGTATCTTAAAAGCATCACATTAAAAGGGCTTTTAACTTCCATAAAAAAAAAGGGGGACTTTTAACGAACTCCCCTTATTTTTTGGGGGAAATGTGTGTGCGGTCCCTAACAATGAAACCGGTTAAGTTAAAGGAATTTGAAATACTGTGGACCAAAATGCCCTCCACATGATTTCAAATTTTCTTTTGTTTGCCATGGAACCAGCAAACCTCCAAACCACCGAACCAAACCACCGCCCGCCGCCACCAGAGCTGCTCACCGCTGCCGAATCGAACCTAAACCCAAGATCTATGGGCCTTAGGTAGAACCCTAGATCTGGGATCTAAACCGAACCGTCGAATAGCTCACCGCCACCGCTTGCACTACTGTTGTCTCGCCAGAGTTGCTCGCTGCTTCTCCCTCCTAGGTATGGTAACAAAGCAGCTCATACTGGCTCGGTTTTTTCTGAATAATTGTAACTTCAATCAGTGGACGGCAAACTCTGTATCGAGTGTGGTCAGAGAAGTCCTAAATTTTGATGCTATCTATCTATACTATCCTTATAAATCTGAGGCCTTTGGTGCCACGTGGCAGCCCCTCCATTCCTCTCTCTCTCTCTCTCTCTCTCTCTCTCTCTCTCTCTCTCTCTCTCTCTATCTCTCTTTACATGATGCGGATTGGTAATCAGTTCCGGATTTACAATCCGATCGAGTAACATCGCAACCGTCCGTGCATTGCACTGAATTACTACAGTTCAATAATGAATGACTGAGGCACTTGGACCTTAGAAGGCAACACCACCTAAGAAAAACTTACCAAAAAATCCATCGTCCATCTATATAACATGGCAAGTTGGTTTTGTGCTGACTAGACAAAACGAACATTGACTAGGACAAGCTAACTGGACAAAAATGAACTGAATATATCTAACCATTCGTTCAAAAATCAACGCACAATCTCTATTTCCTCGTCAACCAACTCCCTCCCCTTCGTTTCAAATCCCGACCCATTTAAATTGCACTAAACCCCTAAAATCCCGACCCATTTAAATTGCAGTAAACCTAATCATTCATCCCGTAATCGTTGTTCGCATCAACAGCTATAAATCCACTTGCTGAAATTTCGGCCGCCCCAAACCATTAGGTTGATCTCAAGGAATCTATTCGAATAGAGATAGCTGTGATTGATCGATTATTGGGGGAGGGGGAGTTGGTCACGCCGAAGGCGCCCGTTTTGTGCCAATCGGCATGGGTGAGGAAATAAGTGTCCCTATGAATGCCTGTGTTGTCGTCGAAAGAGTTTTATTGCCGAAGGTGTTCAGGTGTGTTGCCGTCGAAGGCGGCCCGCTGTAATGCCAGAAGATGTGTTGCCGCCGAAGGCAACCAGCTGCAGTACCGACAGGCACGGACATGCACTAGTGAGAGAATAAAACATAAAGATGTTCATCGGTACAAATTTATTCAAGAGCTGATGGCCAAAGAATGAATTAAGTTGCGACAATGCAAAACAGAGAAAAACAAATGGCAAGTATGTTCACAACTGTGTTATCAAAGAATAAGCTAGGTCCGCAACTATGTGTCGGGGAAGCGACCTCGTGCTCAGTTCGACGGCCACTGGTCGGTGTCGGGGTAGCGGCCGCTTGCCGGTTGCAATCGGAGTGGCAGATATGGACCCTGGTCGGCCGGTGGCGGATGTTCCAACCTTGGGTCTCTAGATCCCCTCCTCTTCTCGGTTGATCAGATCCTGATGGTTCGATGCAACGGCAGTTGGATCGGCAGCAAATCGGGGTTCGTTCGTGGTTCATCAACTGTACCCAAGAAGCTAGCAATTGGTCTTCCTTTGGAGCCGGTGGCGGTTCTGCTTTGGTTGTTTTTTGGTATTTATTTTTTTTCTCTTTTTTAGGAAGCTGGCGATACATGTCTTTCGTCAGGTGTGGCAGTGGTGTTTGTGTACGTTGTGTTTGGGGGCCTTGTGCATCCTTGTTTTTCGTCGGTGTGGCGATGGTTGTTTTGGTTGTGCCGGGTTGTGGCGTCTTGGTCTCCCACAGGTGTGACGAGGCTTTGTGTCCATCTGTCGATCTGTGGTGATTTTATCGAGTGGCGTGGTTTGTAGTTTTCATCGGGCTGTGGTAGCTCCTGGGGGTCTAGTGGTGAACCCCCCCCCCCCCCCCCCCCCCGCACCCTCTTTGCAATAATAATAATAATAATAAAGAATAAGCTAGGGCCCATAGTAAAATCGAAGCAAGAACAATGCAAATACAGGAACTATTAGAAACTAATTCAAACATGTTTTAAAACTGATGGGTTAAGGGTTTTTATATATCCTATACATTGATTTATTGGAAATTTAATCGTTCTAAACTAGCAATTTTAGGACTTAATCAAATTATTGATGGCAAAACGTTTAATAGATCAAATATTTTTATTAAGAAAAACTATTTCATAAGCAAAGACAAGTCATAAGTTTCTTTTAGAAATGGTTTGCCAAGGCAAAACGAGTTCTATGAAACTATCATTTACCTTGCCAAACTTTTCTAAAAGAGAAAAATTCTATCTAGATAATCGCTAATTATTTTGTATTAGATGTAAATTGATTTTTATAGATCTAGTAAGAGCAAAAGAATAGAGTTAGAAATTCTGGCCTGATGGTCAAATCACGTTAGGCATTGTCCCAAGAATCTTATTGCCCCCTCTCATGCGGGTCAGTGGCAATGGATCTCGGAGATACGATAACCCCAATCAGGCGACCTCCTTCTCGTCGGCACGACTTCAAGAAGGTTTTGTAAACTTTGAACAACTTTTAGGAACCCAGCAACTCGAAAGCAAGAGAAGAGATTCTCTCGAAGCAAAGGGACATCATAACTTTGAATGAGAGAGAGAGAGAGAGCAGAGAGTAATTCTGATTTTCGGAGTGTACTTTCTCTATGATTGCATTGAGCCTTATATAGGCCTCGGACAGTTAATAGGAGACAGAAAGAGGAGATCAGTTTATGGGATGTGATCAAGCCCATTTATTCTACATGTTACAGCTCGCAGAGAGCATTCTTGTAACGACTAGTATGCAGTAACGTCTAGTAGCCAAAATGAAAAATAATAAAAACATTTAGGGGAAAGAAATAAAAACAAAAATAATGCAGGTGCGGGCTAACCCATTTCGGAGTGACTATTGTGTCCGAATTCGCGGACGCGCACACACACGCCGCCTAGCCCAAGCCTAAGCTTGGCCTAGCCCGGCTCGGCTCGACACGCATGTGCGCGCGTGTGTGTAGCGCCCCTAGCCATTATTATCTATTTTATATCACTAATGTGTGTGCCAGGCCATATGATGTTGTGACTGTGTTAGGAAACATGGATTCATTGTTATTATTATTATTATTATTATTATATATATATATATATATATTAATTATTGAACTTTTTCTTTGAAATTATTTTCTGGCTTAATTACATGTCCTATAGCATATTATGCGTCCACATTGTCAATATTTGTGATAACTTTGCAACAACGCTTTTATACTCCATGATTCAATGTATGTGTGAGAAGATACATAAGTTGGTCGATTTACAGAACCGTGTAACGGTCTATCGAGTTATCGTCCGACAGTGAAATTGGCACTCGGTTGAAGAGATAATAATCGAGTTGGCAGATCATGATGAATCTCATTTAATTGAACTCGTGTCGGCGAGAGTTTTCCAAGTAAACTCTCTTGTGTGGTAATCAATATTTCTTATTTAGGTTGTGATATTGGTTTTGGACCATACTCCAACCCAATCCATTTGTAAGCAAAAACCCGGGCTGACCAATCTATTCATCTTGTTGGGCTTATGCCTTGAAGCCTTTTAGCTGAATAATATGTGACGAATAAAATGTTGTAGTTAGCCCATTCTTAAATCACATCCCTTGTTTCCCTCACAAGTAACCAGGCCATACATCATTTCAAACCCACTCTCCCACACTTCCAACTCTCACACACTTCACGTAACCTCCCCTTTTTCCCTGTATTTAAGTGACCTGGGCTCCCCGCATGCCACACTACAACTAGAGTGAGAGAGCAGAAGATAGCGAGTAAAGAAGAGAGTACAGGAAAGAGAGGAAGAGGGAGACATTGAGAGAAAGAGAGTGTGGGATCGGATGAAATGGTGTACTGAGTGTGTGTGTGTGTGTGTGTGTGTGTGTGTGAGAGAGAGAGAGAGAGAGAGAGAGAGAGAGAGAGAGAGAGAGAGAGAGAGGAACAAGAAGAAGAAGAAAGAGGAGGAGGAGCAGCAATCCCAAGCGCCACCTACTCCTTCCCATTGCTCGGGCAACACTCATCGACGACATCCCGACGTCGACTCCGATGAGGCACTCTTCCATCCGTCTTTCCTCCAACCCATCCTCGTGCCCCACCCAAGGTGAGCCCCTCTCACTTCATTTTCTCCTTGAGCCCACTTCCGATGGTCTTGCCGCTCGTCAAACACATTGTTAATCACCCGCTAAACATGTACCATGTATGACAATGCCCGGTGAGGTGCCGCCTTTAGCAACCCCACCTCACACCACCCAGATCGCCAGTAGCCAAACCCTTGAATCCGACCACTCCTGCGTCCATGACTACGTCACCACCATCAACGGCTTTGCCATTTGCCAAGACCATCTCAACCACCTGGCTGCCATGCAACACCCAACAACCACCACATCCACCACTTCCATCAAACCACATGATTATTCACTGCATTCCCTCAACTCGTGATCGGACCGGCGGGTCTGACAATTCCCGACGACACTAGTTGGATGACCGATATCCCCCGCATTTGCCCGAAGTTGGGTGCCAGCCCATGGCTCTGGCCAAGGTCGCAAAACCCAAACCCCATAATCCCTCTTTGAAATACAAGAGAAGACAGTGGCCACGTGCATGGCTTGGTTACCCCTTGATAGAACCATTCCATTTTATCCATGTGTACTCCTTTATTCATTCCACCTTAATTTTTAACTAATTACACCCCTAGCCTTGTTTAATTACATCCCTATCAACATTACACCCTTGCTTATATTATATGAGCACCCCCCCAATTACTAGCTACTAAAAGCATTTTGAGATACATTAGTCCAACCAAAACCTAATAGAAATTCTATATCGAAAAGCGTGTTATGCGATCTTTTGCACATCCGTTTTCTGATTTGTGCAAAAGCGGTGACATTAGAAAGCAGGTTCTGAGCCTCACCACACCGTGTTGCCTTCAATCCTTGGATCTCCCTTGATTTTAAGAGGAGCAACTTTGACCCTTCGGTTATGCTGATTGCACGTGCTTGACCCTGAGCCACTAGCTCCTAGGAAACCTAAACCCCTTGCACAGCTCGACTTCCTTGACCCTGATCTAGAGTCTTAAATAGGTTTGTACTTATACATTTCCTCTTGCATACATTGAATCTATTTCAGAGTGCGAGTGCATCGATTAGAGACCATGAATTCATATTCTTTCATCTTAGGAATTTTGTACGGGAGATTCGCTACCCCGACCAAGGTGAGGGATACTCAACCTTTGCGACCCATGTCTGCTCATTACATTCATAGTTATTAAGAAATATGTATTTGGGTTCATGTTCACGATTATGCTCATAGCTTGATAGATCGATGTATATGGGGTATAATCTCAAAAATCATGGCAACTATGTATATTAATTTGCTAAAAGGAAACCCTCTGAACTTGCATGCATGAAATCATTTTATGAGACTTGCTAAGATTATATCTTATAAAATATTGTAAACTAACTTTAGTTCTGAAAAAATATAAAAGGTTTTAAAAGATCCTAAGTCACATGACCAAGGATGAATCTATATGGAGCACCTTAGTGCTGTGGTTTTAAATATTTGACCAGAAGCCCTGATTCTATCTTCCCTATACCTGTTCTGGTGTGGAGGCAACGTCGTTGCCTGGTTGGCTCTTAGTTTAGATCCGCATACACATCGTAGGTAAGTGAACCCCTAGATGTGTACAGACCGAATTGAGTAGGGAGGATCACGGGGTTAGGTCACTGGTTGTTCCCTTGGGAAAATAAGGTGGAGTGGCATAATCTTGGGGTCATGATAAACCCCGAATAAAGTAAGTTGGGTAGGAGTGCCTCGTGGTAAAAGACCAAGCCCCCCTTTTGGCCACTAGGGTAGATTGTGCACGATGAGGTATCCCGTGTACCGAGAGGAATGATTCCCCTGGTGCGAAAAAGAAACCCTTAGTAACGCGACCAAGTCGGGAGTTTCGGCTCAAACTTGGGGTTCGTACACTTGTTCTCCTTCTTTCCTTTCTCTCTCTTTTTTTCCTCATATCCCCACCCGGTTACTTGTGGTTTTTAGTAGACTTAGACAAGCTTCTTATTCTTTGGCTTACAGCTTAATTTGCAATTGTACCTTGCATGGTTGGTTGTGTTGGAATTGGATTCGCTAATCAGAGTCGCAGCGGAAGCAAAAGATAGATCCGAAGATCATACGGTGTATGTTTCATTATAATTAATTCTACAAAACAATCTACATGCAAATCTACGATCTTAGCATATGTGCGGACACCCTACAGGCATACTACGATCTACGGAAGATATGCATGCATCTAGTTAGGTGTTTAGAATCATCATACCTTTTTGGATCTATGATCCGAAGATGACGGAACGATGAAGAACTGTACTTGAATCGCAAGGGAAACTGTCAGATAGTACATTGTCCTTTGCGAATTGAAGAATCCTCGAAATCCCATCTATGAGTGCAAGGATTACGAGCCGACGGAGGAATCCGTTGTGAAGACGATGGTGAGCCGCGAGATTTTCTCCTCCACTTTCTCCTTTCTTCCTTCTCCTTCCTTTCTTTTTCTTCTCCCTTCTTCTTCCTCTCTTTTCCTTGGCCGAAACCACAACGGAGGAGGCTAAAAGGGGGGTTCGGATTTTGGAGGAGAGGGGAGCATTAGGCCGGCCCCTCTCTCTCCCTATTCTCTTATAGGGCTGGTCTCCCATGGCTTCAAGGAAGCTAGGGCCGGCCCTAGATAGATTAGGATAGAGGGGGGTCGGTTTTTAGGTAATTCCAGTGTCTATCGTGAAGCCTGGACGAAAACGCTCTTCACAAAAAGTGGAAAATTGAAAGAGAGACTAAGCGAGGTGCGCTACTCGAAAACGAGTTCCGTCAGCGCCTATGAGCTCCTGGAATTATTCCGCTCATTCTAAGATCCATATTCAATGTGTTCTGAGCCATATTTCAGTATTTACCAAAATACCCCTACGGCCCGTAACGCATGTGAATTAGGTTCTTAGGCTCCGGGCTTGCGCTCCATCGTGCTACTTCGTATCCAACGTATCCAACTAGGTCGGGGAACAATTCCTATACGCAACAACATGGTGGAACCTTCAGGGTTCGAGATCTCTAGCTCCAACCGGATCCCTGATTAACTGTTCCGGTGACACACCGAAAGTTCCGTTAATCAGCCCTAATCCGATTAACCCAACGTACCTGATATTGGACTATGGAAGGTCCGCACACGTTGGCACATCAAAGCACTACACAACTGGTTGGCCCAGTAAACATGGTCCCTCAGGGTTAAGGACATATTATCTATAGTAGTAAGATGGTTTATGCACCACTGTCTGAATCACTGAACTGTGCACCGTCTTGGTTCCTATTCAACACGATCATCGTGCTTGGTCAGGTGAATAGGAATCCCACGTTCCCGTGGTGGAGACTTCACCACATCCTCTACCTGCCAACAGCTTGTTCTTGGTGAAGCGATCGGCATCACCTAAGCTGTGAACTAATTCTAGGTCTACACAGAACTGGTCCACTGGGTCTCCCAAGCATGGATCCTCCATACGCCTCAGTGGCCTACTGTGTTCCCTAGGGTCCTTTTATTATATGAGTATTATCATACACCAGAGTAGTATTCTAATTAAAGCAATAACCAAAGTCATCTTTATTAATGTTAATACATAAAATCCATGCTAAGGACACACGAGCTACAACAATCTCCCACTTGGCCTAGCGGGGAACAACAGTCTTAACTCCCATGGCATCCACGTGCTTCTCAAAAGCCTTGGTCGGTAACGCCTTTGTAAAAGGGTCCGCCATGTTATCTACAGACGCCACCTGAGTCACTGCAACCTCCCCTCGCTTCTGCAAGTCCCGGATAATGTAGTATTTTCGCTTGATATGCTTGCTCTTCTGGTGATATCTTGGCTCCTTGGATTGTGCTACCGCTCCACTATTGTCACAGTAAAGGACAATAGGATCTTGAGCTCCTGGTATGTATCCTAAGTCCGTGAGGAACTTCTTGAGCCACACCGCCTCCTTAGCTGCTTCGCACGTCGCAACATACTCAGCCTCTGTCGTCGAATCCGCGATGCATCCCTGCTTCACGCTCCTCCAACTGACAGCTCCTCCTCCTAATGAAAACACAAACCCTGACGTCGATCTCCTGGATTTCGGATCTGACGCAAAGTCAGAATCCGTATATCCCATCGGTATCAGTTCCTGTGAAGAGTAAACTAACTCATAATCTCTCGTCCTACGGAGATACTTGAGTATACTTTTCACAGTAGTCCAGTGCCCTGGACCCGGATTTGACTGATACCTGCCCATCATGCCTACTGCATAGCATATATCTGGTCTCGTGCACTACATAGCATACATCAGACTCCCTACAATCGAACCATAAGGTATCTTCTGCATCTCTGCCCTCTCCTCAGGAGTCTTAGGACCCTGATCCTTGGATAATTTTATTCCATGTCTAAATGGAACCAGTCCCTTCTTTGAGTTATGCATACTGAATCTGACCAAGATAGTATCTATGTAGACTGACTGTGACAACGAGAGAGTCTTGTTCTGGCGATCTCGAGTTACCTTGATCCCCAGAACATAACTCGCTTCACCCAGGTTTTTCATGTCAAATTGAGAGGATAACCACACCTTCACTGTAGACAACGTTCCAACATCGTTTCCGATGAGCAAGATATCGTCTACGTAAAGCACTAGAAAAACTACTGCAGTCTTATCGCTCCTTTTATAAACATATGGTTCATTCATGTTCTACTCAAATCCATAAGACTGGATAGCCTGATCAAAATGCATGTTCCAACTTCTGGATGCTTGCTTCAGTCCATAAATGAACCTTTGCAACTTGCACACCAGACCTTCCTGACCCTTTGCGACAAAGCCTGGAGGCTGAGACATGTAGATGTCTTCTTCCAAATCCCCGTTGAGGAATGCGATCTTGACGTCCATTTGCCAGATCTCCCAATCATAATGGGCTACAATGGACAAGAGGATCTGGATAGACTTAAGCATAGCCACTAGCGAAAAGGTTTCGTCATAGTCGATCCCTTCTCGCTGGATATAACTCTTAGCGACTAGTCTAGCTTTGTAAGTCTCAACGGTACCATCCGGACCTCTTTTCCTTTTGTACACCCACTTACACCCAACAGGTTTAATATTATGAGGTGGTGTTATAAGTGTTCAGACCAAATTTTGGGATATCGATGTCAGTTCTGCCTCCATGACCACCTGCCAAGCTGCATGGTCAGAGGATATCATCGCTTCGTCATAGTTCAGAGGATCATCTTCTTGAAACTCTGAATCTACCATAAAGGCTTCTCCAATATATCTATCAGGAGCACTTGTGGTCCTCCCACTGCGACGAGCCTGCGGTGGTTCCATAGGAGTCGATTCTACAGTATTGTTTATCTTAGTGGTATCAGCTCCCACTACGTTTTCTGACTGCCTACTCCCATCAGTACTAAACAATTCTTCAAGAACTACTTTACTGGTGGGCTTATGGTCTATTAAATAATCCTGCTCCAGGAATACGGTGTTCGTCGAGACGACAACCTTTCTATCCTCAGGATCATAAAATAAACCACCCTTTGTCCCTTTTGGATACCTAACGAACAGACATACCTTAGTTTTTGACTCCATATTATCTCGCTTGTCCTTCTGCACATGTGCTGGACAATCCCAAATCCTAAAGTGCTATAGGCTTGGCTTTCACTTTAACCACAGCTCCCAAGGAGTTAGGGGTACTGACTTTGATGGGATAAAGTTCAAAGTATATGTTGTCATCTCTAGGGCATATCCCCAAAAACTAGGTGGCAATGTTGCATAACTCATCATAGTCCGAACCATGTCTAACAAAGTTCAGTTTCTCCTCTTAGATACACCATTTTGTTGTGGTGTTCCTGGTGCAGTCAACTGGGATACAATCCCATGCTCACGCAGGTACCCAATAAATTCATCCGATATGTATTCGCATCCTCGATCTGATCGAAGAGACTTGATACTTTTACCCGTCTGCTTTTCTGCTAAGCTCTGAACTCCTTGATCCAAACCTCGAGTGATCATCCGTGAAGGTGATGAAATACTCGAAGCCTCCTATGGCACGGACACTTATGGGCCCACATACATCAGTGTGTACCAACTCCAATACCTCCTTAGATCTGCTACCTTTGGCTTGGAAAGATTTTTTAGTCATCTTGCCTTCCAGGCAAGACTCACACATCGGTAGGTTTTCTGAAACATTTGGACTTAAAAGTCCTACCTTAACCAACTTGTGAATCCTGTCTGAGGGTATGTGTCCAAGCCTTAGATGCCAAAGGAGTGTTGGATTATCTGAGGGATTTTTCTTTTTAGATGAATTAATCACACAAGCTTCAGTTATGTTATCCTGCTTATGATTGGAGTTAATTACATAGAGACCATTCTGTATCTTTTTCTTATAAACAAAGGAACCATTCAATTTAATTGACACACCAGAAGCATCAAATAAAACTAAAAAACCTTCATTATTCAATAAGAAAACAGAAATTAAGTTTCGTCTCAAGGACGGTACATAAAGTATGTCTCCAAGTAATCAACTTCTTCCATCAAGGAACTGCAAGACGACATCTCCAACTGCTTCAGACTCTACCACGGTCTCAGTTCCCATGCTTAGGATCATCTCCCCATTACCCAGTTTTCTTATCTCCTTGAACCCCTGCAAATTATTGCAAGCATGGTTAGTGGAACCAGAATCCACAATCCATGAAACTGGAGAACAATTGGATGCTACGAGGGATTCCCCTATGTGGATTTGAGATGTACCTGTCTCAACTTTCTTGGGCGCCGTACGGAAGTCGCCTTTCCAGTGCCCCTTCTTGCCGCATCGAAAACATTTTCCTTTGGGCTTCGCCGGACCATTCTGCTTAGGAACCTACAACTGCACCTGGCCCATCTTCACGGGCTTCTTAGACTTTTTTTTTCTGAAACTTGCCTTTGGCTTTTAGAGAAGAATTCCGCTCCACATTCAGGGATTGGACTCCTACCTTTATCCCGTCCTCTGCTGCCTGGAGCGCCGCTAGGAGCTCTGCGTTAGACATCTCCAACCGGTTAAGGTTGAAGTTGGTAACGAAGCCCTCAAACGCTCCTGACAGAGACGCGAGAAAAATATCGGTCTGGATCTTTGCATTCAAGATGACATCGAAGGAACCAAGCTCGTTCACATAGCCAAACAATTTCAGCATATGATCCCGAACTAAAGTCCCCTCTACCATCTTCGTGGACACCAATTTTATGATGGTCAGGTAACGAGTTACCCGACTACGACCCTCGAACATTTCCTTTAGGTAGAGCATCATGTCTGAAGCAAAGGCTATGTCTTCGACTTGCTTCTGAAGGACGGTCTGCAAGGATGCCACTATGTAGTACTTGCATATCTCATCAGTATCTAGCTAGTCTTTCCATTCCTTTAACTGGACCTCAGTTGCATCTGGTCCCAGCATGGCCGGTTGAGGGGTACTTAGGGCAATTGTGTGTTTGCCAACCCTTAGGATGAGTATCAGGTTACGTTTCCATTCCTCGTAGTTTGGTCCCGTAAGTTTGTTATCATTAAGTATGGAGGCAAAGGGGTCGAGCTTGGTCATGATTTCTGTAAACAATGGTTTAATGCAATAGTTATGGTCTACTACAATCTATTTCATGAAATTTAGAAATAGATAATGTTTACTCCAGCCGCTATATCTTCACTACCTCAAGTGGAGACATCCAGGAATCTAAATTCTCTGGGCTCGAGCACTGAGACTATCAACCCTGAATTGGAGACAGCATCTCGGTGAGAGCATGCAACCGCTTCTGCCAACGGGATTTTTACGACCCAGTCTTTATCAGAATTACCCATAGTAAACTGAAAGACCTCTCAGTATCCTTTTGGCCATCTTTATGTGACCCGCGTGCGCAGCAATAGCGACTTCACACAAGCTTTCAGATACTTCCCACAAATCTAGGTGGTGTCAACAGGGAGGTTCATAGGCTCCCGCGGTGCAGGAAAAAACCGTCACCCACTACCACCGGCATCCTCCATGTCCCGAAGGAAACCTCTAGGCGAACCAGCATGGAAGGAAACACAGCTCTCACCCAGTGGAAATATCGAACTGCGTACCTCCCACCCAGACCCTTAGCCGGTTAATTGTGGAGGCCAGGGGCTCCCCTTTGGAGGGAACCTCTTACATATCCCTTATTTATGAGGTTTTATGCATATCTAGATAGGTCACGACCTCCTAGACTTAGACCCTGGTCTACCGTGCTCCTACTAGGATTACAAACCTTCCCGCAAAGCATTAGTATCCTCGGAAAATATCATAGTCTCTACCTTGAATACTCAGCTTTCGCCTTTCTTGCAAGGATCACATTACATAGATTCCAAGGATCCTGATACTTCACTAGTTTGCCCATAATCCTAAGATCTGGAGCCTAGCCTAAGGTCAACGTGGAAAGGACTCCCACTACGATGATGCCTCGTTCACAATTTAATGCCTGATGTCATAGTAGACCTTATCTCATTACAGGTTTCGATGCTAGGCAAATAGGGACATCCGACAACCTCCGTCGGACCTCAACCTAATGGTGGCATAACCAAATCATGATGAGTTCATACTACCATCAAACGTCATCTAGAAACGAGTATCACATAGTGAAATCCTAACCTAACTTGGTCGCTAGGACCACGTGGGAAAAGGGCATCCTACTAGGGTTATCATACTTCTTATGGAGACATTAGTTAATTATCTCTAAACAAATCTAACACTGCGTCTATCTCGGTGCACAGTACTTGGCTACCTGAACTACCACGAGGGCGGTTACCGCCTTTCCTTTTAGCTAGCCACCGGATTCGCACGTGTTAGATCCATATAGAGACACCGATGAATCTATAAGCTTAGTACTAACCCTAAGCCTGATCTACAGATAAACTCACAAGCAAGATAATAAAATTATCATCGGGGTTCTCTAAACAATAAGTAAAGAGACTCAACAGAAAAACATCCAAACTGAATCAAGTCCAGGGTCCGACCCCTAAATCTGAATAGCACAACCAAAATATCCTGCTCTTCCGTTCTGTACGATCTCTGACGACGATCCTCATCATCGCTAACGTGCATGCTTTCACCGAGTCTTTGCACACCATGGTACCGCTTGCCCGAACCGTGGATGAAGCATCATCTCCTTCTTCCTATGACCGAAAAACTAACACGCTCTGAGCAAGTGCTTGTTCGTGTACAATTTCGCTAGAAAAAAAAGAAGACAATCCTAGAAACATGGTCAGAGAACTGAGGATGGTCAACCCCCACCCTCGCCCATCTAGAGCCTTAAAATCCACAAGCACAATAATAATCAATGCAAAATTTATATCCGGGGTCCGACCCCCGGATGCATGCAATCACAGATTACTATTCAACGTGGCACCTGCAAAAAGACGATACATAGCACAATCCATATGCATGATCTACGCCGAACCCCGACGAAAACATATGCCATCATATATTCACATGATATTTTTATGAATTCATACATGAAACACACACCAAAGCGTGCTCTGATACCAATTGTTGGAATTGGATCCGCTAATCAGAGTCGCAGCAGAAGCAAAAGATAGATCCGAAGATTATACGGTGTATGTTTCATTACAATTAATTCTACAAAACAATCTACATGCAAATCTACGATCTTAGCATATGTGCGGACACCCTAGAGGCATACTACGATCTACGGAAGACATGCATGCATCTAGTTAGGTGTTTAGAATCATTATATCTTTTTGGATCTATGATCCGAAGATGACAGAACGATGAAAAACTGCACTTGAATCGCAAGGGAAACTGTCGGATAGCACCTTGTCCTTTGCGAATTGAAGAATCCTCGAAATCCCATCTCTGAGTGCAAGGATTACGAGCCGACGGAGGAATCCGTTGCGAAGACGATGGCGAGCCACGAGATTTTCTCCTTCTCTTTCTCCTTTCTTCCTTCTCCTTCCTTTCTCTTTCTTCTCCCTTCTTCTTCCTCTCTTTTCCTTGGCCGAAACCACAAATGAGGAGGCTAAAAGGGGGGTTCGGATTTTGGAGGAGATGGGAGCATTAGGCCGGCCCCTCCCTCTCCCTATTCTCTTATAGGGCCGGTCTCCCATGGCTTCAAGGAAGCTAGGGCTGGCCCTAGATAGATTAGGATAGAGGGGGGTCGGTTTTTAGGGATTTCCAGTGTCTATCGTGAAGCCTGGACGAAAACGCCCTTCACGAAAAGTGGAAAACTGAAAGAGAGATTGAGCGAGGTGCGCTACTCGGAATCGAGTTCCGTCAGCGCCTATGAGCTCCTGAAATTATTCCGCTCATTCTAAGATCCATATTCAATGTGTTCTGAGCCATATTTCAGTATTTACTAAAATACCCCTACGGCCCGTAACATATGTGAATTAGGTTCTTAGGCTCCGGGCTTGCGCTCCATCGTGCTACTTCGCATCCAACGTATCCAACTAGGTCGGGGAACAATTCCTATACGCAACGACAGGGTGGAACCTTTAGGGTTCGGGATCTCTAACTCCAACCGGATCCCTTATTAACTATTCTGGTGACACACCGAAAGTTTCGTTAATCAGCCCTAATCCGATTAACTCATGTAGCCACCCAGAGTGCGACGCGAGTTGAACTTTAGTGATCCTAAACTTATGTTACTCCCTCGTAACCCTGTTCTCTACTATACTCCGATAATCCTTAGTCCCTCCTATTACTGGTGCCATGATACGACTCGGGCGGTGGGGAGCACCGTCAGATCCCGATCAATCATCTGACTAGGGTTTGATGACTTGTCATCTATAACACCACACACCTTCCGGTGCTATGCCTAGCATCCGGAACGTTGTCAGTCATACTGACAACCACTAGGCCTGGGTTAACTGTGTGGACAGATTGACTCATCAAAACACACCCATCCAACACTGGACGTTGGATAACCTGTAGGGATTACATGTCACTCAAGCGCCAGCCGGGTAACCCAACGTACCGTGGTATTGGACTATGGAAGGTCCGCACACGTTGGCATATCAAAGCACTACACAATTGGTTGGCCCAGTGAACATGGTCCCTCAGGGTTAAGGACAGATTATCTATAATAGTAAGACGATTTATGCACCAGTGTCTGAATCACTAAACTGTGCACCGTCTTGGTTCCTGTTCAACACGATCATCGTGCTTGGTCAGGTGAATGAGAATCCCACATTACCGTGGTGGAGACTTCACCATATCCTCGGTGAAGCGACCGGCATCACCTAAGCTGTGAACTAGTTCTAGGTCTACACAGAACTGGTCCACTGGGT
This sequence comes from Chamaelirium japonicum, assembly GCA_947650365.1. Lineage (NCBI taxonomy): Eukaryota > Viridiplantae > Streptophyta > Magnoliopsida > Liliales > Melanthiaceae > Chamaelirium > Chamaelirium japonicum. The sequence goes on from CANTAL010000309.1 coordinate 206,244, forward strand.
CTCCCAAGCATGGATCCTCCATGCGCCTCAGTGGCCTACTGTGTTTCCTAGGGTCCTTTTATTATTTGAGTATTATCATACACCAGAGTAGTATTCTAATTAATTAAAGTAATAATCAAAGTCATCTTTATTAATGTTAATACAGAAAATCCACGCTAAGGACACACGAGCTACAACAGGTTGTACTTATAAGTTTTGTTTAAAACTATCTACTGTAATTCTTTAAAGATCTATTATATTATTGCACTTGATTTTAGATAGTTGTGAGTTTCTTAGGTTGGTACTACTCACTGAGTTTATTTTATAAACTCATCCCTCGGGAAATCCTTTTTTTCAGGATCACAACAGTAGGGTAAACTTTGGAGGAGTTACTTATCGAGAGGCTACTTGCTACTTAGAGTGGTAGTGTTTTAATAGTTCTGTTATCAGTCATGCATTGCAATAATATACTTGGACATTGTAATAATTAGACTATAAATTATGGCTGTGGTATTAGTTGATAGATACTCTGATTAATGCCATGCTAGGGTTCCTAGCCCTCCCCTTATAAAATTTTGAAAGGGAAAAACTTAGAAGTTTTAAATATAAAAATTTGAAAATACCGTTAGCAGCCTTGTGAAGGTATGCACCCATATATAGTATGGAATTGAATCCATATTCACCCTTGGTCCCTCCTTGAGGACCTCAGCAACAGAATGATACTTCCTTGGAAGTCTGGTTCCTTAGAATGGATTATTGTTATCGACCCCCGTGAGTTTTCTTGAACGAACTCGCCGCTCTAAGATCTTTAAACCTTAAATTTCACCTAACCCCTCACCCCCGGTCTTGGATGCAAATTTATGCTCTCCTTGGATTGGGGCGTGAGCGTGTGTGAGCTTGTGGAGCTCCTTCTCTTGTGTGATGACTAGTGGGGGAAAAATGAGAATCCCTTTTAAATGGATTAGGGGGTTTTCTCCTAACCTATATGGTACTAAAGTTTGTTTGTTTTGTGGTTTTCAAACACGCAACCAACAATCCCCTACATGTGTTTAAAACCATCAAATTAAATAATCAAAATTTTAAGATAAAAATAAAAGGGTTTTGCTGGATTCCTTATACTACGAAGTAGGTGTGGTTTTCAAACACAACCAACATGATTTTGGTGTTTAATTTGTAGTCAGATTTAGGGTCCTAATTTTAACGGATTTACTACCAAAAAAAAAGAACTCGATTTTGATTATTTATTATTATTTTTAAAAAGCATGTCTAGAGGTGGAACTATTTAGCATGCATTAGAGCATCTCCAACGGCCTCCCTAGCTAAATGCTAAATTTGGTGACCCATTCTTGCCACATCAGAAGATTTGATGAGTGGATTTTGCTCATACTCCAATGGCCTTCCTTCTCACTACCTTCTACATAAAATCTAATGATCCTCAAGCGAGCCAGCAAATGGGAAGAGCCTCTTGAGTAGAAAATAAATGTGGCCAAGGTTAAGGAAGGCCATTGGAGGGTTTCAAAAACTATTCCATTGTCACATTTGGTGGATCAATGGCCTCAAGCAAGGTCGTTGGCGATCCTATTAGGAGGAGAAAAAAAAAAAGAAAAAAAAAAAGAGAAGAAAAAACTCCACAGTCGTATGAAGAACCTTGTGAGGTTGGAGGAATTATTCAGTGAAACCGATCTACATGTTGACGCGGTGGAACGCTCACTTATAGCCAACAAACAGAGAAAAACTTTGGTATAATCGTGGTACCATCTCATACGGTATCACGGGCCAGTCAGTGATGCCGGGACCAACCTCTCTCGTGAGGATCACCGTTGAAATCAGAGAAACACTTGGGGGTGCAGTTGGGACTGCGATGCATCTGTCGTGATGGGTGCCAACGTGCGGCTATGATGCACTGTCTTGGTACTCGAGGGGTGCATAGGACGGACGGTGAGATCCCCCGTACATCTATTGGATGCGAGTGAGCGTTCCGCCATGTCAGCATATACACCGGCTCCACTGGATAATTTATAAGCGTTCATTTGCGGGACCCATGTCTCATGTGCCTGGGTTTGTTTGTTGGGACTCCTTCGTGAGTCTCTCCCCATTACCAGTAAAGTTTACATCTGGCACCTCCAACGGCATGCACGAAGGCCAGCCCGACAAGTGATCAAAAATGGCAAACGTACCAAAATCAATGTATTTGGACTCATAAGTCATAATACCTCATAGGAGAGAGTTTGCCCTTTCTCTCTCATTGATTCCTCTCTCTCTCTCTCTCTCTCTCTCTCTCTCTCTCTCTCTCTCTCTCTCTCTCTCTCTCTCTCTCTCTCTCTCTCTCTCTCTCTCTCTCTCTCTCTCTCTCTCTCTCTCTCTCTCTCTCTCTCTCTCTCTCTCTCTCTCTCTCTCTCTCTGTGTGTGTGTGTCTGTGTGTGTGTGAGAGATGCTCTTCAACCAAGCTATCTCAGCCTCCTCCTCTCCAAAGGTTTCACCCACATTGAAAGGCATGTCATTTTCTTGCTACCATTTCTTCTTTGGCATTGATTTTTTGGCTGTTAGATCCTCATCCCTCTTTGTTAGAGAGAGAAATAATAATGGGATTTACAAAGCACTAATGTATAAATTTTCAAAAGAGGGCATGTTGTAATCTCAAGAAATTAGGTTTCACTTTTTTTTTTTTCACCCTTTTTTTTCACATTGATCATAGGTGCTCTTAGTGCTAATCCTCATCCCTCCTGAGTTTATTAGAAGGGTTTCGAATATTTTATTATATAAACGAGGCAATCCAAAGAGGGTCCACGAGTTATTGAAGCGGAGGACTGTCTTTGCTTGGTAGTGATTGGTTCACCCCCTGATTTTCATTGTGTGACATTGGCAGGTGGGGCAGGGACAACAAGAGCCAGAGGAGCCCAAGGAGAGAGGCAAGGAAGTTATCTCAAGTATGTACATCCATTATATGTTAGTTTCTGCAATAATAATCTTTAAGTTTGTTGGGCAATGCTAATCAGGTCATCATCTTTGAGAGTTAATATGTACATTGAAAAATTTAAAAAAAAAAAAATCTCACAGGCAATGCTATATAGAATTTGTGGGGAAATTTTTTTTTTTTAAAAAAAAATGTCCATAGAAGAGAGCGAAATTCGATACTAGTAGAGCAAGGATTGATCCTTGATTGACGACTTGAGGAATGAGTTCGATAGCCAAACTAAGTGGACCTTGAGTATCGTCTAGTAGGTAAAATCCCAGAGAAGAAGGGGAGCACTGTCTTTCGTGTTAGGAAACTATAGGCCATGATGCAGGTACCCCTCTCGGAGCTCACTGTAAATGTACTATAGGTGGCCGGAATCAATCTGGGGAATCGCTAGTAGATCTTCTACTACTTTGTGAGGTTGAATGAGTTAATGGGAAGATGTTTGACCAACAAAAAAATTTCGGAGAAATTGGACCAGGGTGGCGACATGCCAGATAGGGATTATACTTCCACCACCTTGATGGATGGTTTTCCTTTTTCTCCGAGCTATCTGATAGAGACTCACACTAGAACTTACACTCTCTGTGAGTCTCCAATATTTTGAAGTAAAGGGAGGAATGTCTCGCCAAAGTCACGAGTTAAGTTGAAAGAGGTGGAAGTTAGTTGCAATGAGCCTCTGATTCCTCATGAAGTTTGGATAGACCTTGGGGGTCTTTGTTTCAAGATTTCATACATTTTTGGTGAGTCCTCAAATTACATGGAATTTTTTTTCAAAGGGCCCTTGAATGACATCTGTGCGACACGCTCGTACTTCGGGAGGATAGCGTGCTATAGTGTTTGGATCGACCTAAGGGGAGAGTTCATAACCCAACCGCTCAAACTCGTATATTCGCTTGTCCCTTCCTCAAAAGGGAAGAGGTCCACTTGGGAGCTTCCTCTACCCAACACGAAGAAAATGACATTGTCACCGCCTATGAAGCATGGATACTTCAAAATACATGAAGTACCCGTACCGGATACGTATCGGACACGGATACGGCCCGTATACGGCTCGGATACGTGTCCGACATGTTTCGGGCGTATTCTGGATTTAAAAATGCCAGGATACGGTCCGGATACAGGCCGGATACGGGAGGGATACAGGTCGGGATACGGCGGGATACGGCTGACCGGTTTGGGCTTGGGTTATCGAGTTTGGGTTTAGTTAAAAGATAAACTCAAACTCAAACCCAAACCCACAATCCCACACTAAAAGATTTAAGGGTAAATTGCACAAAGACCCTTGTAGTTTGACCGATTATCACTTACACCCCCTCATGTTTAAAACTCTACAAATGCCCCCTCTGGAGGGGGTGCAACCGTGCAAGTGATATGTTTTTCAAACTATAGGGGGTCTATGTGTAATTTACCCAAGATTTAACCCCACCCCACCCTGTTTTCTGTATCGAGCGAGAAGAGAGGGAGAGCAGAGAGGCAGGCGTCCTCCCGCGCTCATCGTCCGCCTGACTGCAGCCATCCGCCGTCCGCGCCTGACTACAGCCTCCCATCGTCCCGGCGTCCCCCCGTACCCGTCCGCTGCCCGATTGCAGCCGTCTGCCGTTCGCCCATCTCTCTCCCTCACAGCCCCATCTCTCTCTCTCTCTCTCTCCCTCTCCCTCTCTCTCTCCCTCCCTCTCTCTCTCTCTCTCTTTCTCTCTCTTGCTCTCCCTCACAGCCCCATTTGCAGGCTTTCTAACCCGCCGCCAGAATCTGCAGGTATGCAATAAGATCGATAAAAAACAGTGATAAAATATTGAGCAAATTATGAAAATTTTATTAATTTTTTTTCAAAAAGCAGTGATAAATTATAGCAATTAATATTTTGTTTATATTGAATATGCAACAACCCGTGCTTCTATATTGAATATGTTCTTTATGATGCATTCTATCAATTAATAGTTCTATAAATTAATAATTTACTATTTTATTTAAAATTTATATTTAAAAAATAATAATTTATTGCCGTATTCTTAGCCGTACCCGTATCCTACTTTTTTAAGATTTGCCGTGTCGCCGTACCCGTATCGTATCGTACCCGTATCCCGTATCCGTATCCGTGCTTCTTAGGTCACCGCCTAGTGAAGCTCCTGTCGTGCTCACTTTAATAAGGGAGGAGCTGATGATAGACAAAGCTATTGTACCAGGGGCCCTAGTTCTGGAAACCAAAGTGGCTACCGAGTTAGTGATGTTTGAAAGTCCCCTTTCACCAAGGAATGGATAAGGAGATTCCTGTAGTACGAAGGAAACACTCAACCTAATAAAATTTCGCACGTGACCGCTTGCCTTGGCGGCACAATGCAGACAATTGCGATTGATTACTAATTCAATTTTTCTGGTTCTTAGTTTGCTACTAAGCCTCATTCTATAAAAATTTTCTGTTGATTATATGCTGGGGGTGGTACACTCAGTCGAACATCACACAATAGTTACAAATAAAGGTATGTATCTAGGAGGTCATCTATGTGCTGCAAGATATAAACATACAAGTCTTGCAAGAATAGTAAACCACACATGCAATTTTTTACGTTGAAACCTAATAAGGGAAAAACCAATCCGGCATACCGGATGTGCAAGCAATCTACTAGTAAAGGGTGAAGTGCAGAGAAACAAAGTGTAAACCCGGATTCCACCGAGATTCACATCCCGAATCCCTCATAAATTGCCCGGACGTATCCATGCACCATCAACGCAACCTTCCCATAACCTCATTTGCTTAAACTCTATAGTTTCCCACCCTCGGCTGATTCCACGTAGCCGCTAGCTTCAATGCTCTACTCGCAAGCACTCGATCCCCATGAAGCACAACCACTCAATCCCTATGAGCGGACCATAGGGATCTACCACCGTGCACCAACGAGAGGACCCTACAAGTCTCCAATATTTTGAAGTAAAGGGAGGAATGTCTCGCCAAAGTCACGAGTTAAGTTGAAAGAGGTGGAAGTTAGTTGCAATGAGCCTCTGATTCCTCATGAAGTTTGGATAGACCTTGTGGGTCTTTGTTTCAAGATTTCATACATTTTTGGTGAGTCCTCAAATTACATGGAATTTTTTTTCAAAGGGCCCTTGAATGACATCTGTGCGACACGCTCGTACTTCGGGAGGATAGCGTGCTATAGTGTTTGGATCGACCTAAGGGGAGAGTTCATAACCCAACCACTCAAACTCGTATATTCGCTTGTCCCTTCCTCAAAAGGGAAGAGGTCCACTTGGGAGCTTCCTCTACCCACCACGAAGAAAATGACATTGTCACCGCCTATGAAGCATGGATACTTCAAAATACATGAAGTACCCGTACCGGATACGTATCGGACACGGATATGGCCCGTATACGACTCGGATACGTGTCCGACATGTTTCGGGCGTATTCTGGATTTAAAAATGCCAGGATACAGTCCGGATACAGGCCGGATACGGGAGGGATACAGGTCGGGATACGGCGGGATACGGCTGACCGGTTTGGGCTTGGGTTATCGAGTTTGGGTTTGGTTAAAAGTTAAACTCAAACTCAAACCCAAACCCACAATCCCACACTAAAAGATTTAAGGGTAAATTGCACAAAGACCCTTGTAGTTTGACCGATTATCACGTACACCCCCTCATTTTTAAAACTCTACAAATGCCCCCTCTGGAGGGGGTGCAACCGTGCAAGTGATATGTTTTTCAAACTATAGGGGGTCTATGTGTAATTTACCCAAGATTTAACCCCACCCCACCCTGTTTTCTGTATCGTGCGAGAAGAGAGGGAGAGCAGAGAGGCAGGCGTCCTCCCGCGCTCATTGTCCGCCTGATTGCAACCATCCGCCGTCCGCGCCCGACTACAGCCTCCCACCGTCCCGGCGTCCCCCCCGTACCCGTCCGCTGCCCGATTGCAGCCGTCTGCCGTTCGCCCATCTCTCTCCCTCACAGCCCCATCTCTCTCTCTCTCTCTCCCTCTCCCTCTCTCTCTCCCTCCCTCTCTCTCTCTCTCTTTCTCTCTCTTGCTCTCCCTCACAGCCCCATTTGCAGGCTTTCTAACCCGCCGCCAGAATCTGCAGGTATGCAATAAGATCGATAAAAAACAATGATAAAATATTGAGCAAATTATGAAAATTTTATTAATTTTTTTTCAAAAAGAAGTGATAAATTATAGCAATTAATATTTTGTTTATATTGAATATGCAACAACCCGTGCTTCTATATTGAATATGTTCTTTATGATGCATTCTATCAATTAATAGTTCTATAAATTAATAATTTAGTATTTTATTTAAAATTTATATTTAAAAAATAATAATTTATTGCCGTATTCTTAGCCGTACCCGTATCCTACTTTTTTAAGATTTGCCGTGTCGCCGTACCCGTATCGTATCGTACCCGTATCCCGTATCCGTATCCGTGCTTCTTAGGTCACCGCCTAGTGAAGCTTCTGTCGTGCTCACTTTAATAAGGGAGGAGCTGAGGATAGACAAACTACACCAAAATCAGGATTTAGTAACACAGCCAACTGTTATAAATATGCTTAGTAACATAAAAAAACCGTTAGGAATATGGCGTTACAGATATTTGTAACACTTTTTGTAACAACCGTTACTAATTGATCGTTATAAATTGTCTGTTTTGGTGTAGTGATATATTAAAGCTATTGTACCAGGGGCCCTAGTTCTGGAAACCAAAGTGGCTACCGAGTTAGTGATGTTTGAAAGTCCCCTTTCACCAAGGAATGGATAAGGAGATTCCTGTAGTACGAAGGAAACACTCAACCTAATAAAATTTCGCACGTGACCGCTTGCCTTGGCGGCACAATGCAGACAATTGCGATTGATTACTAATTCAATTTTTCTGGTTCTTAATTTGCTACTAAGCCTCATTCTATAAAAAATTTCTGTTGATTATACGCTGGGGGTGGTACACTCAGCCGAACATCACACAATAGTTACAAATAAAGGTATGTATCTAGGAGGTCATCTATGTTCTGCAAGATATAAACATACAAGTCTTGCAAGAATAGTAAACCACACATGCAATTTTTTGCGTTGATCTTTCTCCAAATTTTTGGAGAGTATTGCTGATCTTTCTCCAAATTTTTTCCTAGGACTGCTGAAGGTAATGTAGACTTGTACCGAAGTTTGTCGTCTGGATATGAGATTTGATCATTGTATCCTCATTCCATGTCTATTTTACTTTTGTTGATTCAGGCTTTGCTTCCAGCTATATTCATGAACATTTATGTTGTGGGACTTAATCAGCTGTTTGACGTAGAAATTGATAAGGTCTGTAAATATATTTTGAGAGAATATGTAATCCATGTCAGTTTCAATTTTCGTTATTTTTTTTCAGACATTTCAGCGAAGCATGCCTTGAACTTTAATCTCTTTTGGCACCATAAAATTTAATCTGATAGAGGTAGTACTGAGGTTTTAAAAGGGGAGAACTGTGTTCTATGTCACAGATCAATAAACCCAATCTTCCACTTGCTTCTGGGGAGTTCTCTATGGATACAGGAATATTGATCGTAGCCGCTTTCTCCATCACGGTATCTGTTTCTGACATGCTTTATTTTGATTTTTTTTTTCTTTCTAACTGTGTAAAAGCTATTGCCATTTGCCAAAGGGTTTAGAAATAGAAGTATCAGTTCAGCTGGATCAGCAAAGAACGCCGCAAGCATGTCCTCGAACTCAAACGTATCGGTAGGACAAATAGCAAGCATGTCCTGGGTCTCAAACATATCAGCAGGACAACTAGCGGGCATCCCCATGCTTGGCATAGTGCTGGAGGCTGATGGTTGGGGGCGGCTTCTGCTTCTCGCATCTCCAGCTCCAACCTTCTGAACCTTGGCCTCGGGCCCCATGTCTCTCGAATCATCGGCCTCGGGTTCTGGAAAGCAGGCTTCAGGTTCCTCGACAGCTGAGGCAACCAAAAGATGCGACACTGTGGTGGACACACATAATTCTGAAGCGGTCGAGGAATCCACTGGCTGAATGCCGCCTTCAGGGAGGTTAAGTCGGGCAGAAGGGCCGTACATCGCCCTGGCAGCTTCATCATAGGCAAGGGCAGCTTCCAATGCAGTGGGAAAGGTGCCTAGCCACAGACGGCCGCCACGGTTGGGTGCCCGGATCTCGGCGACCCACTTTCCCCAAGTACGCTGCCTTACACCACGATAACCGCAGTGGCCGTTCTCCGGGCCTCCCTTCCCTTTCATGCAGCCCTTTCGCGAACCCTTGCCTTGTGGTTTCCGGATAGGTTTCTCGCCATCCTCAGAAGATTCCAATCCGCAGTTCACCTCCTTCCACTTGGCGAGAGCCTCTGCAATAGAATCAGGCCTCTGCCTCTTCCTCCGGCTATTTTTCTTCCTGAAGAAAGAAAGAAACCATCATTTAATATTCAACAAACAGAAAAATGGATTGAATGCTCGAATCATAGAATTGAACCATAAAGATAGCAGATTCAGCACTTCACAACAATAGTATATATAAATTTGATATATTTCAAAACTAATAAACAAGGGCCATAATAGCAACACAATATGTGGTATCCTTTCTTCACCGACTCCTTGCAGATACAAAAGCCAACAAGGAAGCAAACCAACCAGCCAGGTCTGCACACAAGCCAAAGGAAATTAGCCACCTGTGAGTTTTTCTTCTTTATATCGAGCAAAAAAATGCAACCATAATAGGCTATATATTTATTGAACCTCACCCCGCTAACCTAGCCTCAATTTCCAGCCCGTTGCATTCAATCTAAGAGACCCTTCAATTCTCTACAGACTCTGTATCAATCATATATCTCTCATCATCTCCAGGATTGCGCTATGCAGCCGCTCCATTCTAACCATCCTTGAAACAAAACAAGGATAGACGCCGAGGAGAAGCTGATGATTTCTGCCCACAACGGTAAGAACTTCGGTGCTGAAGTAAAAAATGGTGAGAATGAAATATGTAACATAAATATAATACCTACTAACCTAATGCAATCAATTTACCCATGAGAACAGGCCCTTGGTGCTCTCCCAAATCTAGCTCCACAAAAACACAAATACACTGCACTGCATCCATAATAGTACCAGATGGATCAGAAACTAGCGTACTAATGTGAATTCTATAAAGAATAGGGGAATATAAGGTCATGCCACTTCGATTAGGAATTCCAAATGCGAGATGAATCAGAAACTAGTGGACTAATGTACTCATCTAAACTAGTGCACTAATGTACTGATGTAGATTAGTGAACTAATGTAAAATTACAGCTATGTTTGAGCTCAGCGTCAAAGGTCAGTTGTGTTTACACCAGCGATTTCAGAGGCAGGGGCGTAAGGCAGAGCGTTTTGCCAGCCGTGGGGCGGGGTGTAAACCCCAAGATTAGGGAGTATAGTCCTCCCGACTAGCCAAGACGCTAGTCCTCTCCTATATTTAGGTACCACGCAGTACTTTTTAACTAATTTTTTTTAATGGAAGGTCAATCCACTCTACTTGGACCATGATTAAAAAAAAATTCAAAAAAGAAAAACTTAAAAACAACCCTATCAACGGCCGACAAATTTAACGGTAAACCGTCGAGCGCATATACCCCTTGCTATGGTTAATCTAAAAATGCCAATTGGCATTTTTTTTTTCAAATTTTTTTTCATAATAATTGTTAGGAAGGGTGAACCCACCTTGACCAACCCCTAACCTAGGTTAAAAATTGCAATGTAGCACTTGAATTGAAGGGAGGACTAGCGTGTTGGCTAGTCAGGAGGACCATACTCCCTATAGAGAATACGGGGTATGAGCTGACAGCCCATTTTCTCATTTGGGCTGTCAGCTAACAGCCCTCCGATGGCGATCACGAACCGTCCATTTAAGAAAAAAAATTAAAACACTCAAACCCCTCCCCCCCATCAGCGATCTCCAGCACCCTCACCGACCCGACCCCCTCCGGTAAACCCCGACCCCCTCCGGCGACCCCCGACCCCTTCGGCAGCGCCGCGCCCCCCCTCCTGTGACACCCGACCGCTGCCGGCCACCCCCCGACCTCCAACAGCCATCCCGTCACCCCGTCGCCGGAGGTGGATGTGCGGTCGGGGTTGGTGCGATCGGCCGGCGCCGGAGGGGGGGATTGTGATCGGCCGGCGCCGGAGGTGGGGGTGCCGAAGGGGGAGCCGTAGCAAGCGCCGGAGGGCCGGAGTCGAACTGCGGTCGGGGTTGGTGCGATCGACCGGCGCCGGAGGGCCGGGGCCGGAGCAGGAAACGGAGATGGGGGTGCTGGAGGGGGAGCCGGGGCAGTAGCGAAGGCTGGTCGGGCTGCTGCTCGAGATCGAGATCAAGAGAGAGAGAGAGATAAAGGGGGGTTATAGTTGTTAAAAAAATTGTTTTTTTAAAAAAAAAAACGGATGGCAGGATGATGAGGATCGGAGGGCTGTTAGCTGACAGCCCAAATGAGAAAATGGGCTGTCAACTCATACCCAGTATTCTCTCTCTCTCTCTCTCTCTCTTTATATATATATATATATATATATATATATATATATATATATATATATATATATATATATATATATATATATATATATATATATGAGGGCTGGGTTCCTATGACATGTCATAGGGAGTACCCTATGACATATCGTGAATTAGTAATGCTAGAATGTTTAGAATGTGCTGAATTTTTTTGAGGGTGATCACCTTACCTTAGATAGAATGTCCACAAAAAATCAAAGCATTCTAAAACTTTTTGGGGCATCAAATGCTAGAAGCTTTATTGGCCATCCATTTTAACCGTTAAATTGAAAATCATATTTGATGCCTCTAGAAGTTTTAGAATGAGCCAATTTTTTGCGGGGGTCCTATCTAAGATAGGGTGATCATCCTCACCATATGTCATAGGGTACTCCCTATGACATGTCATAGGAACTCATTTCCCTATATATATATATATATATATATATATATATATATATATATATATATATATATATATATATATATATATATATATATATATATATATATATATATATATATATATATATAGCAAAAATAGATTAAAAATATATATATAATTTTTAAAAAAATGATGAGCAAATTAAACATTTAAGCCTATAAATATGGTTGATAAATCACAAATAAATAAAAACGATAATAAAAATGAACTTGTCAATATCCTTCAATTTCATTTAAGATATAATTCTAAGTTTCTAACCAAAATTCAAACTATTTATGTCCATATTCCATAGATTCTATCATTCCATGCATGATATAGAACCAATTTAAAAGAACTTTAGTTCTAAAAAAATATCATAATCATCGTCTAAGAGAGTAAAATGCATATAAGAGATCACACGGTGGCAATCAAATAATTTTTTTCAACTATGAAACAAACTCTAGTGGGACGTAACCCAGACCATTGGGGCGTAAAAGACATGCCCCGTGGTGGGTCCCTGGGCACGTTTTTTAAAACACTGGTTTACACCCAACCCACCATTTCGAGGGAGGTCAGAAAACAGATGTTGCCCTCCAAACTACGAGTCATTAACTATCTTGGGACAAACAAAATTGGAATTAATGGAAGAGATAAAATGTCATCATAATAGCCCAGCTACTTATTGAAACTTACTGCTAACCCAGCCTCATTTTCCAGATCAATGTATCCAAGATAAGATACAGAAACCCTTCAACCGTCCTTTAATCAAAACTATGATGGACGACGAGACAAAGCTTATGATTTCTAGCCACAACGGTGAGAATTTGGGCACTGAATCAAATATTGTGATGATGAAAATCATGAAATGAATACAAACAAAAATATAATCCCTATTAACCTAACACAATCAATTTACCCACGAGAACAGGCCTTTGTTGCTTTCTCAAATATAGCTCCACACACATATGCACTGTGCTGCAACCAGAAGAGTATATAATCAATTTTATCCACGAGAACAGGCGCCTCTTGCCCTCCCAAATATAGCTCACAAGAAATCACAATGCAAATGCACTACACTGCTACTAGAAGAGTACATAATATAATACCTGCTAACCTAATGCAATCAATTTGCAATGAAAACAGGCCCATGTTGCCCTCCCAAATTTAGCTCCACAGAAAATCACAACACAGATGCACTGCACTGCAACCAGAAGAGTACAAGATAAATTAGAAATTAGTGTACTAAGGTAATTCAATGAAGAACAGTGAAATCCGTGGGAATGCCATTCTATTAGGAATTCCCGAGACAAGACCACTATTACTCCACCACTGATCCTTTATTCAAGAAACATGTCTCATCAATCCACACGCCTTATGCCGCTAGATAAATGACATACACGGCTTCGTGGTGATTGCCATATGATGGAAACATAGGAAGCAAGATGGAGCTAATTTACCAAATCGTTCACATCACCCCGTGGTGATTGGCCAACCTAATTTACAAAAAGCCAATTCAATTCACATGGGTTAGGAAAGAGTCTAGATGAGTAGATAAGGTTCTAAATAAGTCATGGTAGGGGCCTAATGGTTCAAGTTTTATTGTACTAGGTACAAATTCCGTGTTTGAGAATAAATCGGCAAGGAAGCTAAGTCCAAAGTTCGCGAAAAGTCCAAAAGTTCCATGACGAGTGCATTCGATAAAATTTTGAAAACATAAAACACAAAATAAAATTTATAGCATACATGATTTTATATATAAAGCATATACACAAAATCAATATATATGTGATGACTAAAATAAAATAATCATCAATAAAATAGACAAAATCAAGAAGAAAATCGTAAAATCCAAGAATTAATGAGTACGCCCCAGGCCACTGAATAATTTGTCACATAATTCATATGGTCTTATACCCGTGACTTAAGGGTCGAATCAAGTAATGTTCATAATCATTAATCAACATGGCAATTTGAGGTGGTCAAATCTAATCGTCGCTTAAGGGTCAATTAGAAGACTTTATAGGTTGCAACAGTTCCAACTGGTGTGATGGAATGGAGAGAGGATCAACATTTCCTCATACACAAGCGAAGGGCAATGAACCAAATTCGCGAGTGGTTCGGACCCATAATCTTGATTTCTTTAGCTGATCGGGGCATGCAGAACCCTAATAATCTCAAGTAGCATCATTTCCACAACCCTAACAAACCTAAATCGGAAATAGTTAGATCATACAAGCAAAGGGTGATGAACCAAACTCGGTTCTGATCCACAATCTTGATTTCTTTAGCTGATGGACATGCAGAACCATAAAAATCTCAAGAGAAGAGACGACATTTCCACAACCCTAACAAACCTAGATCAAAAATCATTTATAATACAGGGCTTGAACAACTAAGTAGGAAATCCAGAAATCCGATAGTCATCCAGAAATCATGATCAGGGACATCGAGAGGTATAGAATCTGACCCGTCGGACGAAGTGGGAGGCAAGCAGATATCCATGGTGAAAACTCGGACGGCGATTCTCTGCGGATCTCTCTCTTCCGCCCTCTCGCTGCTGGACTGGGAGAGTCGAGAGCGGGGCAGGGGCCGGCAGTTCCGGGACGAGAAGAGGAGTGGACGGCGAGCTCAGAGAAGAGGTCGAGAGCGGAGAGAGGCGACTCAGACGAGCCTTGGCGGCGGCGGGGATGAACTAGGGTTAGGGTTAGGGGGAGGACCAAGAATCAGAGAGAGACAGAGGAGATGGGCTGCTGAGAGCGATGAATGATGAGGGAGTCGAGGGGCACGATCTTAAATAGGGGCAGCCGGGGCGGGGCTAAACGTTCGCACGAAGCAACCCTCCAACGGTACTTTTTATTTTACCAATATACCCTCAACAAAGCGAATTTTACCCAATCCCTAGTAAGGTCACTGACTTTCATCAGAAACCCCAGAATGCCATCAGGCCTGCTATCTTCTCCCATCTCCCTCTCGAGCTTGAGCTGCAATGGTGGAACCTAGACCAAGCAGCAGAGGCAGTGGTGAGCAGTAGAGGTGGCAGCTTTGGCGAGCAGCTTCGACGATGTCAGCGAGCCATGGAGGTCAGCATAGTTTGGTTCGGTCGTTCGGTTTAGGATCCTAGGTTTTGGGTTCATCCCTTGGCCTATAAATCTTAGGTTTAGGTTCGATTCGGTTCGGCAACGACGACGAGTAATGGAGGCGTTATGTGGCTCAATGACATTCAAATCAAAATTTTAATTATTGTGGAGGGTATTTTCATCAACAACAATTGTTTGGGTTGGAGCTTAAAAGCATCTCCTTAAAAGGACTTTTAACTTCTTTAATAAAAAGTGGACTTTTAACCAACTCCCCCAATTTTTGGGGGGAAATGTGTGAGCGGTCCCTAACAAAGAAACCGGTTAAGTTGAAGGAATTTGAAATGATGTGGACCAAAATGCCCTCTATAGCATTTCAAATTTTCTTTTGTATGTCATGGAACCAGCAAACCTCCAAACCTCCACTCGCCGCCACCAAAGCTGCTCGCCGCCGCCGAATCGAACCTAAACCTAACCCTAAACCTAAGATCTATGGGCCATGGTTTGAACCCAAGATCTGGGATCTAAACCATACCATCGAACTGCTCGCCGCAGCCGCTCACACTACTGCTGTCTCGCTAGAGTTGCTCGCTGCTTCTCCCTCCTAGGGATGGTAACAAAGCTGCTTATACTCTGGCTCTTTTTTTTCTGAATAATTGTAACTTCAATCAGTGGACGGCAAACTCTGTATCGAGTGTGGTGAGAGAATTCCTAAATTTTGATGCTATCTATCTATACTATCCTTATAAATCTAAGGCCTTTGGTGCCACGTGGCAGCCCCTCCATTCCTCTCTCTCTCTCTCTCTCTCTCTCTCTCTCTCTCTCTCTCTCTCTCTCTCTCTCTCTCTCTCTCTCTCTCTCTCTCTCTCTCTCTCTCTATTTATCTCTCTTTACATGATGCGGATTGGAAATCAGTTCCGGATTTACAATCCGATCGAGTAACATCACAACTGTCCGTGCATTGCACTGGATTAGTACAGTTCAATAATGAATGACTGAGGCACTTGGACCTTAGAAGGCAACACCACCCAAGAAAAAACTTACCAAAAAATCCATCGTCCATCTATATAACATGGCAAGTTGGTTTTGTGCTGACTAGACAAAATGGACGCTAACTAGGACAAGCTGACTGGACAAAAATGAACCAAATATATCTAACCATTCGTTCAAAAATCAATGCACAATCTCTATTTCCTCGTAAACCAACTCCCTCCCCTTCGTTTCAAATCCTGACCCGTTTATATTGCACTAAACCCCTAAAATCCCGGCCCATTTAAACTGCAGTAAACCTAATCGTTCATCCCGTGATCGTTGTTTGCATCAACAGCTATAAACCCGCCTGCTGAAATTTTGGCCGCCCCAAACCATTAGGTTGATCTCAAGGAATCCGTTCGAATAGAGATAGCTGTGATTGATCAATTATTGAGGGAGGGGGAGTTGATCACGCCAAAGGCGCCCGTTTTGTGCCAATCGGCACGGGCGAGAAAATAGGTGTCCCTATGAATGCCGGTGTTATCGTCGAAAGTGTTTTATTGCTGAAGGCGTTCAGGTGTATTGCCGTCGAAGGCGGCCCGCTGTAGTGCCGGAAGATGTGTTGCCGCCGAAGGCGGCCAGCTGCAGTACCGACAGGCACGGGCATGCACTAGTGAGAGAATAAAACATAAAGATGTTCATCGGTACAAATTTATTCGGGAGCTGATGGCCAAAGAATGAATTAAGTTGGGACAATGCAAAACAGAGAAAAACAAATGGCAAGTATGTTCACAACTGTGTTATCAAAGAATAAGTTAAGTCCGCCACTATGTGTCGGGGAAGCGACCTCGTGCTCAGTTCGACGGCCACTGGTCGGTGTCGGGGTAGCGGCCGCTTGCCGGTTGCAATCGGAGTGGCAGATCTGGACCCTGGTCGGCCGGTGGCGGATGTTCCAACCTTGGGTCTCTAGATCCCCTTCTCTGCTCGGTTGACCAGATCCCGATAGTTCGATGCAACGGCAGATGGATCGGCAGCAGATCGGGGTTCGTTCATGGTTCATCAACTGTACCCAAGAAGCTAGCAATTGGCCTTCCTTTGGAGCCGGTGGCGGTTCTGCTTTGGTTGTATTTTGGTGTTTATTTTTTTCTCTTTTTTAGGAAGTTGGCGATACATGTCTTTCATCAGGTGTGGCGGTGGTGTTTGTGTACGTTGTGTTTGGGGGCCTTGTGCATCCTTCTTTTTCGCCGGTGTGGCGATGGTTGTTTTGGTTGCGTCGGGTTGTGGAGTCTTGGTCTCCCGCAGGTGTGACGAGGCTTTGTGTCCATGTGTCGATCTGTGGTGATTTCTTCAGGTGGCGTGGTTTGTAGATTTCATCGAGCTTTGGTAGGTCGTAGGGGTTTGGTGGTGAACCCCCCCCCCCCCCCCCCACACACACACACACACACCCTCTTTGCAATAATAATAATAATAATAATAAAGAATAAGCTAGGGCCCATAGTAAAATCGAAGCAAGAACAATGTGAAAACAGGGACTATTGGAAACTAATTCAAATAGGTTTTAAAACTGATGGGTTAAGGGTTTTTATATATCCTATACATTGATTTATTGGAAATTTAATCGTTCTAAACTAGCAATTTTAGGACATAAATCAAATTATTGATGGCAAAACGTTTAATAAATAAAATATTTTATTAAGAAAAACTATTTCGTAAGCAAAGACAAATCATAAGTTTCTTTTAGAAATGGTTTGCCAAGGCAAAGCGGGTTCTATGAAACCGTCATTTACCTTGCCGAACTTTTCTAGAAGAGAGAAATTCTATCTAGATGATCGCTAATTATTTTGTATTAGATGTAAATTGAATTTTATAGATCTAGTAAGAGCAAAATAATAGAGTTAGAAATGCTGGCCTGATGGTCGAATCACGTTAAGCATTGTCCCAAGAATCTTATTGCCACCCCTCGTGCGGGTCCGTGGCAATGGATCTCGGAGATACAATAACCCCGATTAGGCGACCTCCTTCTCGTCGGCACGGCTTCAAGAAGACTTTGCAAACTTTGAACAACTTTTAGGAACCCAGCGACTCGAAAGCAATAGAAGAGATTCTCTCGAAGCAAAGGGACATCACAACTTTGAATGTGTGTGTGTGTGAGAGAGAGAGAGAGAGAGAGAACATAGAGTAATTCTGATTTTCGGAGTGTACCTTCTCTATGATTGCATTGAGCCTTATAAAGGCCTCGGGCAGTTAATAGGAGATAGAAAGAGGAGAGCAGTTTATGGGGTGCGATCAATCCCATTTATTCCACATGTTACAGCTTGCAGAGAGCATTCTCGTAACAGCTAGTATGCAGTAACGTCTAGTAGCCAAAATGAAAAATAATAAAAACATTTAGGGGAAAGAAATAAAAACAAAAATAATGCAGGTGCGGGTTAACCCATTTCGGAGTGACTATTGTGTCCGAATCCGCGGACGTGCACACATGCGCCACCTAGCCCAAGCCCAAGCCTGGCCTAGCCCCGGCTCGGCTCGAGACGCATGTGCGCGCGTGTATGTAGTACCCCTAGCCTTTATTATCTATTTTATATCACTAATGTGTGCGCCATATGATGTTGCGACTGTGTTAGGAAACATGGATTCATTGTTATTATTATTATTATTATTATGATATATATATATATATATATATATATTATATATTATCAAACTATTTCTTCGAAATTATTTTCTGGCTTAATTACATGTCCTATAGCATATTATGCGTCCACATTGTCAAGATTTGTGATAACTTTGCAACAACGCTTTATACTCCATGATTCAATGTATGTGTGAGAAGATACATAAGTTGGTCGATTTACAGAACTGTGTATACGGTCTATCGAGTTATCGTTGTGGGGGAGAAATCTTCGTGCCGATCCGAAGACTTCACCTCACCAGTCAATTGTAGTTGAGTCGAAGATCGTTGATCGATCTATTGATTGGAAGGTATGCTTGAAGGCTGGTGCCTTAGTGACTTTGAGTTAGCTCTTCTGAGGTGCGAATAGAGAGAGATACAATCAGAAAGAAGGTTGACACAATGTGTGATCTCGGAGTTCAGTCGAAGCCTACGTCTCCGTGCTATAGGGAGCAACCCGAATTCACTAACACTTTTCTCGAAGTGACCTCGACAGGCCGAGTGTCACTGTAGTCTCTCCGATCTCTTCAGAGACAAGAAAAAGATCGAGGAGAGTTGAAGGATGGGAAGCTGGAAATCCTAGAGCTCTGGTTTTGAAATGGATATCAACTGATGGCACTGATATATTTTCAGAATTCTGTTTCTGGTTCTGAGATTTGGATTTTTGCTCTGGGTTTTGGAACTGAGATCCTTTCTCCTTCTGAAGGCTCTGCTATTTATAGGATTTTCTGAGAGGAAGTCGGGTGGTAAATGGCAATTTCTGGTCATTTCTGGATGATTCTCCATGCAGGGCTGGTGGGTCCCGCGGTAGTCTCTGTGGATTCCACAGGCAGGGCTGGTGGGTCCCGTTGTAGTCTCTGTGGACCCACCAGGCAGGGCCGGTGGGTCCCGTGGTTGTCTCTGTGGGCCCACCAGGCAGGGCCGATGGGTACCGTGGTTGTCTCTGTGGTCCCACCAGGCAGGGCCGGTGGGTCCTGCGGTTTGTAGAACTCTTTGCCAAAATTTGCACCCATAATTACCCCCTCCAAGTTTAGCTAGAGACCACGCTGGCTAGCTTGGATTCTTGGTGCAAAAACTAACTACCCCCTGTAATGAGAGCAGAGAAGTTCATTGAGTATCGATACTGAAGGACTGATCGGTCAATTTCTGACTGATCGATCAAAGTTGACCAATCGGTCAAAGTTGACCGATCGGTCAATTTTGATCGATCGGTCAATTTTGATCGATCGGTGGAACTTGATCGATCGGTTAAGTTCAACCGGTCGAGGTCGAAGTGATCGGTCAAAAAACACAGTTTTTTGACCGATCCAGTAGAGATTCGACCGATTGATCGAACTTGACCGATCGGTCAAAGTTGACCGATCGGTTAAGTTCAACCGGTCGCGGTCGAAGTGATCGGTCAAAAAATACAGTTTTTTGACTGATCCAATAGAAATTCGACCGATCGGTCGAATTTGACCGATCGATCAAAGTTGACCGATCGGTTAAGTTCAACCAGTCGAGGTCGAAGTGATCGGTCAAAAAACACAGTTTTTTGACCGATCCAGTAGAAATTCGACCGATCGGTCGAACTTAACCGATCGGTCAAAGTTGACCGATCGGTTAAGTTCAACAGATCGAGGCCGAAGTGATCGGTCAAAAAATACAGTTTTTTGGCCGATCCAGTAGAAATTCGATAAATCAGTCAAACTTGACCGATCGGTCAAAGTTGACCGATCGATTAAGTTCAACCGGTCGAGGTCGAAGTGATCGGTCAAAAAACATAGTTTTTTGACCGATCCAGTAGAAATTCGACCGATTGGTCGAACTTGACCGATCGGTCAAAGTTGACCGATCAGTTAAGTTCAACTGGTCGAAGTCAAAGTGATCGGTCAAAAAACCAAGCTTTTTGCCCGATTCAGTAGAAATTCGACTGATCGGTTGAATTTGACCGATCGGTCAAAGTTGACAGATCGGTTAAATTCAACCGGTCGAGGTTGAAGTGATCGGGCAAAAAACCAAGTTTTTTGATCGATCCAGTAGAAATTCGACCGATCGGTTGAATTTGATCGATCGGTCAAAGTTGACCGATCGGTTAAATTCAATCGGTCGAGGTTGAAGTGATCGGGCAAAAAACCAAGTTTTTTTACCCATCCAGTAGAAATTCGACCGATCGGTTGAATTTGACCGATCGGTCAAAGTTGACCGATCGGTTAAATTCAACCGGTCGAGGTTGAAGTGATATGGCAAAAAACCAAGTTTTTTGACCGATCCAGTAGAAATTCGACCGATCGGTTGAATTTTGACCGATCGATCAAAGTTTGACCGATCTGGTAGAAATTCGACCGATCGGTTGAACTTGACCGATCGGTCAAGGTTGACCGATCGGTTAAGTTCAACCAATCAAGGTTAAAATGATCGGGCAAAAGAGCCTGTATTCTGCCCGATCCTTTGGTAAATTACCAGTTCGTCTGCCTATCGAACGGGTAAAGTCTTCAAAAATGTGCGAAGTCTATTTCTCGGTTTGAGCCTGGACCGGTGATTCTTCTGAACCGGCGGTTCACTTGGACCAACGGTTCTCTTGGACCGGTGATTCATCTGGTTTGACGTTTCGTCTGGTTCCGACGTTTCGCCTGGATTTGCGCTTGCCCCAGATTGATGCCACATGTCCCTTCAAAAACATAGGATTTGACCGAGTGATGCCACGTGTCTTGTTGGTTTCCGCGCCAATTTCTTCGGGGTACATAAGCTCATTCTGCATTCATTTTTGCCTCACGCTTTTAGAATTTTTCAAACTCCAGAACTCTTTGCTCTCGGAGTTCTGTTTCTCGCTCTCCCGATCAGTTTTGAAATGGCATCTTCTTCTGGCCCCATCAAGATCAAGAACTTGGTTCCTTCGAAGAGGAAGGGCTCCGCAGTCGCCCGTGCAGAAAGGCAGAGGCAAAGGCAAAGGCGCCCTTGGTGAGCTTGGCAAGAGGCACAAGGGAGTGGGTTTTGCTTCTGCACCGTCAAGGCCAGAGCACATCCCCAAGGCAAGCTTCGTTCTGGGGCCTTTGATGCCGCTGTCCCAGGAGCCCGAGTATGAGTACAATATCGGTGGAAAGCTCACCGATGTGAAGAGGGCTAAGTGGCAGAAGCTGCTTGCTTGCTTCACAGAGGGGAAGGTCCGACCATCTCTTCCTGGAGTCCAATCCGTATTTGGCATCGACAAGCGGACAGTCTTCACTTCGATGGCCAGCAAGGAGCAAGTGATGGGGACGATAGTTACTATCGGCCAGTTGAATTGCGGACTGCGCCTCCCACTGCTGCCGTTCACTGCGAGGCTGTTGAATACTTCAGGGCTTTGCCCCGGACAGATTTCTGGGAACACATGGAGGATCATCTACACCTTCTGCCGCGTGGAGTCTGATTTCCAGGAGGAGCTCAAGGCGTGCTACTCCAGCATCCCTGAGGGTACGGTGGCCAGGATCAAGTTGGGCTATTTCTTCTACCACTACAAGTGGGTTTCGAGGAAGGATAGCCCATTCTTCAATCTGACCGGCATCTCCGCTCTTCGCCCGATCGTCGATACCGTCGGCTCCGACAAGCTCTACACCGACTGGCCGATATCGGTTTTCGATGCGTGGACCCCTCTATCAGTGCCTGAGACTCCACGGAATCAGGTGCACAAAGAGATCGAGTTGTACTCTGCTGGAGGAGCCTTTGCTTGGACGTCCGATCGGGTCGGGGCCCTGGACAATATCTTTTTGGAGCTGACGTGCGGCACCCGATCGTGGAAGCAGTTTTTGAACTGCCCGGTCAGGCACGGCAATGCCAACCTCCTCCATCGACTGCAGGCCCGGTATGAAGATAACAAGGTCTTGTACTCCGATTATGAGGAGGATCCTCAATCGGGCAAGATCGTCAGAACTATCCGGGTTGAGAAGAAAGCTTATGGGGCCAGGCGTCGTCTGCCCACAGAGGAGAAGCTGGTGATAAACTGCAGAGGCCAGGTGAAGAAGAGGAAGGTCTTCATCGAGGAGAAGGAAAAAGAGAAGAAAGAAGAAAAAGAAGAGGGAGGAGAGGAAGAAGGAAAAGGAGAAGAAGAAAAAGAAGAGGGAGGAGAAGAAGAAGAAGGAAAGGGAGAAGAAGAAGAAGAAGAAGGCGAGGAAGGAGAAGAGGAGGGTGAAAATGATGATGACGACGGTGATGATGGCGGCGGCGATGATGATGATGATGACGATGACGATGCGGGAGGTGACAACGGCGGCGGCGGAGGAGATGGAGATGGGGGTGGTGAGGAAGAAATTCCTCCCACCCCCACTGGTGGTGGCGAAGAAGGGGGGGATGAGGAGTCTCAACCCGTCCCCATCGATGAGGCTAAGGCCCGTCGAATGGAAGACGTGATGGATGCTGTGGGTGACGGCCCGACGGTGCAGCC